>MOOZ01000449.1:230883-247010 GCA_002930495.1 Cecropterus lyciades | reverse complement strand
ACTTCGCAAATAATGCATTATTTTGGAACAAATTTAGTTAGCATATGGGTACAGTGAGTTTACCTCAAAAGATAGACATATCCAGTCGCTGACTTTTTTTTTAGAAATTTTAAAGGGGATGAATTCTGTCATATATAATTTTTACGAACCTTTAACCGTTTATGCAGCGCATGCAGCGGAAGCACTCATTAGAAAAAAAAAACTCCGATTTTGAAACATTTTTCATTGGTGTTCCGCTCCTGCTGATCTTAGCGTGATGATATATAGCCTATAGCCTTCCTCGATAAATGGGCTATCTAACACTGAAAGAATTTTTCAAATCGGACCAGTAGTTCCTGAGATTAGCGCGTTCAAACAAACAAACAAACAAACATACAAACAAACAAACTCTTCAGCTTTATAATATTAGTATAGATAAATAGTAATCTTATAAACTATAATAATATACCAAAAATTGTATTGGGATACAACGGCAGGTCTGAGCAGTATTATCTTGATCACATCAAAAACAACTATGACGTTTATTTGGATATGAATTTCGGCGTATGACTAATCGGAGAAGCCATTCGGAGCGTTTTGCTCAGCGGTGCTTGTCATCGCTCATGAATATCAGCGCCATTTAGATAGCTGTAGGAGATCGGATGCAACTGCAGGGTGTTTTGAATTCATTTCCTGCCATTTGTGGATGCGGAAATAGAACGGAATATGCCGGTTGGTCCGTTCACTCGTAGATGCATTGTGACCACCTGAAAGTGGGTCGGAATAATAATTATGTCGCATAGTAGCCGCCGGTCGACAAATTCCCGTGTTTATTATCAGAAAATGGGATGGAGGCAGAGTAGAGCGCCGGCCTATCTGGCTATCGGATTTCAGGGAAAATTGCCAAGTTACGAGATCGGCCGAGCGAGGGAGATCGTATACACAAGCGGGTATGAATAAAGTAACGCATGAAGTAAGGGCCACAAAGAGCCGGCGCCGGAAACCCACCGCATCGGATATCAAGGAAATTGCTCGCATAGGCACTGTGTAAACTCTTGGCTCTGAATATTTTGGACCGCTTCACTCTATTTGACTTTTTTCTTTGTTTGATATAATATAATGCTCCTTTTTCTTTTAGAGCTATATGTTTTGTTTTCATTGAGTATTCCATATGTGGGAGTATAAGAATATTTGATAACCGCAAAAAGAAAAAATATAACGATTTATGAGGAGAACTGAGTTTTATAATAATTAATGAGCAAATATCAAATTAATATGAAAAAAGATGTAATACGAGCCTTGATTCATGTTTATTAGCAATGAAAACAATATGTTATGTGGCCACAATATAATTGGAGAATATTGTTTTAAGGGTAAGAAATGTCTATCCGAAACATGATCATGTTTGGTTTATTTTTAATATACATTTCTTAAACCATCATCATTATCGAATTATTTTTTTACTGATTGGCACAGGTCTCCAATGAGAATGACAAAGTTTTAAGCCAAGTTTTAAGTCTGGGCCACTGCAAATTGGTCAACTAAAGCCAAGTAAGAATTAAGTTAAATTTGTTATTTTTTTTAAATAACTTTTTGTTTTAAATAATAAAAAAAACAATAAATTAAATCCAATAACTATTGCAGGCCCGAAGTCATGTCTCGTAGCCCTAATCTGGGCGAACTCGGTTTTCTCAACTCAAAGACGAAACGACTCTTCCCCCTTTTCAAACATTTATAGTACAAAACGGAACAGGAAAAGGGGAATTAATTGGTTTATTTCGGCTAATAATTCCTTGTTTACGCTTTCAGTTAAGAGTTTTCGAGCTGAAAGTTGTGCGATAAATTCCTGCAATAAACAGCTGGTGATATTATTCATGACGTTTGTTGAGTTTGTTTAACGCCCCACCTTTTATAATTAGTTGATTAAGAATTCTTTTATTGTTAGCGCTAAGTTTAAAGAGTTTTCCCAACTTTTTACCGTTTACCACGCTAACTTTATAATTAGCATATTGTAGGCTTCTCACCATTTCGCTTTGAGTAGCATGGTGGAGTATACTTCAGACTTCATTCAGTTATGACTAGTTGGTTATACAAAAGGTTGCAGTAATGTATCTAGAATTCAAATAATCTTCGTCATCTGTTCAGTATATTTTTTTATAATATTTAAATAGCAAACGAGTATGTTGTCCACCTACTGTTACTGTTCACTGCAGCCCATGGACATCTGTAAGCAACTTTATATAAAATTGGGGTGATATATAACTGAAGTCATTCACAGATGCATCTCTCGAGGGCTGAGATGATCACTTTGTATGATATAGTGTCGGCAACAGCATCATTTCACCTTAACGCAAGAACTGCTATTCGCTAAAAGTACGTGTAGGCGTACGTGTGGCGGTGGTACCTCTTCGGTCGATTCATACATTAGCCGCTTAGGCTATAGACCATGAGATTGTCTCCGTGTAAGTTAATAGACGTTGTTGAGAGTTATCAAACATATAGGTTTTAACACATATGCAAATATTTTATCCAAAATTCAAGAATTGAGATGCATGTCTCATGCATTAACACTCTTGAAATCTCAGTATAGAACGGCTACGTCACTTTTTACCCGACTGCATCAGAAGACAAGTAATGTTTTTCGAGCGTATGTATGTACGTATGTTAACAGAAATATATGAGTTATTTTCTATTTATTAATGAGTGCCTTCACTCGTTTCATTACCGCTAGAGTTCAATTTTCTATATATTATCAAGTCTGTATATTACCATGGATTAACACCAAAGAAAATTACACAAATATGCCGCTATATTATATGACAATATTTAATCGCAAACAGGAAGTACAGTACGACACCCGTACCAAGTAGAATACGTATTTGTCATCGTAAAAGGCGGGCGTTTAAAATACAATGCATATGATATATGCGTTACCGGCGGGAAATCTTTGTCGACTAGGAAGTAGTCCTGTTGTAAACCCAGTAACGAAGGCCCTTTGAGGAAACACTCTTTCCTTCAAACATATCGTATTATTATGTTTATTTTCAACGTAGATATGATGGAATGTCTTATATCGAACTAATTTATTTTGTTTTCTTCTTACTTTTTTAATTTTACTTTAGTTTGTAAGTACAGTGGTGAGTTTGTAAGTATGTTGTTGTTATCAACAACCTTCATCATTTGATATCATCGAAAATATTTATCCTACAGCTGGGTATGGGTATCATCTCAAAATGAGAGTGCTTTAGGCCATATTGTTGTTCCACCGTGTTGGCAAGCGTGAGTTGGTAGACTTCAACCTTGGAGTGAAGCAATGATTATTAATTTCTAATATATAATTTATAAAGGATTGGGTTAAGGTCTATTTTAATGATATAATTCCACCAAAAACATAAATGTAAAAAAGGAGAGCCAAGTTCAATACAAAAATTATGTGCGCTTCGCCGACAAAAGGATGAAGATCTAAATGAGTGCCAAGTTCTACGCAAATCTAAACATGTATTTATAAGAACAAAATAACATTATGAACAAGTATTAAACTCAATTTAAGAAGGAAGATGGAAGGTTAGATTTAGGTACTATATATCAGTCAGTCAGTTGCTAAAATTTACGACTTTTTGTCCTTCATATCTTTATAACCGTTTGAGCTAGCTTAATGAAATTTGGGGTTCTAGGTGTCCTTATAGATATAATTAAACACACGTAGTTTTATGTATATTTACGTTAAAGAAGTTTTGAGTTATAGAAGGATCAAATGTGGCACCAAGTGGTTTGTGTTATATCACTCTCGGCACTGGCTAGCCAGTTCCTTTGCTTGAACATGGCTTGACACGCTGCCGCGTGTCTAGATAGTACAGTACCAATTGTCTTTATTTGTGAAAATTCCATCATTTTATCAATTTCGAAATACGAAGAATAAATGCTGCTTAAATGTATAGATGCCATTCATTTGAATTATAGTAACACTAATGTCTTTAAAATTAAATTCAGTAGTAGACATGAAATAAACGAACAAACAGACAAACATTCTAATAAATACACAGCTTTTCTTTAAATATTTCTTATTTACAGTGATTTAAAGTATTTTTTTAATATGATGCTAAAACAATGGAATGGTACGACGATGTGATGGTTAATTGCGATTTAAATAAATACAATATAAATAAAAAAGAAGAATTGACAAGAAGAGAAAAAATAAAGCTAGAGACTGGCGCGGTGGATTTAATACAGTACAAACTGAATCGTCGGATATTAAACAAAGATAAAATGGAACTGCAGATGTATGAGTAGCCTTAATAAAAGGTAGGCTCTAAAATATGCGTTACCTCCGGGAAATCTCGCTCGCCTAGTATTCGTCTCGTAAACCCGTTCAGTAACGAAGCCCCTTTGAGGAAACATGCTTTTCTTTAAACTCATCACTTCTGTATGTACATTAAATTAAATTTCTTAATTCAATCCAACCATTAATGAGACGTCTCCAAGTATTCGAATTAGCGAATGTAATTTATTCATTTGTTAGTATGATTTTATAGTTATACGAAAACCGGTCGAAGAAACTCTAAGTAAGAAGAAAAATATACGATGTTGCAATTTCAGCATATTAAGCCATTGCCTGTAACAGTGGAACTGTAGAAGAATCCTATGCTATATTTACTATCAGATTATTTCAGCAAGGAGTTTGACTTCAGTAGTGCCTACCAAAATCAGACATTTAAAAATATATATCTGGTAAAAACGCTTATGTTTTTGCCA
The DNA here is from genome assembly GCA_002930495.1 of Cecropterus lyciades. Classification (NCBI taxonomy): domain Eukaryota; kingdom Metazoa; phylum Arthropoda; class Insecta; order Lepidoptera; family Hesperiidae; genus Cecropterus; species Cecropterus lyciades. The sequence continues at coordinate 242,279 of MOOZ01000449.1, read as the reverse complement.
TGACATACAACGTTAGTTAAAAACCTCGGAAAACAGGTTCTGGATATTAACTGAAACAAAAATGTAAATTAAATAAATTGTTATAAAACAAAAAGCCTGTCTGCCTAAATTAAATACAGAAAAGCAACCACTACTAGAGTCGTGAATTTTATTAAAATGGTAACTACAAAAGATTTTACTTTTTAATCACACACTACACGCTACGCTATACGATGGGATATTTTTTCTGTGATGTCTGAGGGCACGGCAGTGCCCCCGCCAAGTCGAGCAAAAAGCGGCACGGCCATTACCATCCTTTTCTCGAAGCAATTGGACTCCCCTATAACATCGTTTTGGATAAAACAAGAAGCCTGATTTTGCGTTACTAAGTAGGTAGTGGGACGATCTTTTAGAAGTTAATGGTTACGAAATTTTAGTGGCTAACTAGAGTATTAGTGAACTGGTCGCACTAGATCCCGTCTTCACTTTTCGGTTTATTGACAATTTTAACCCATGTTGTCATTCGATGAGCCGCTTGGAAAAGTTATACATTCGTTTTGGAGACGAATTTCAATCGCGTGGAGCGAAATAGACTAAACAATCTAATATAATTATGTAGCACGTATGAAACGTAAAATATTTTTAATATTGATAAGATAATAACCCACGTAATAACTGAAGATAGATGGTCCCTTAAGTACGGGCTAAATAAATTAACCGACTTGATATTACATGGATCTCACAACTTTTTACGGTTGAAAAACTGAGCTGCGACACTTGTTTTTTTTTTACAGTATGTTTTTGATGGCATTTGTTTGTTCCTAGTCGGTTAATAAATAAAGCTTAAGTTAAATCGAAAATATTTATAAACATCAGTACAATGTAAACTGAGAACTTTATAAAATATTTTAATGCAGTATTTTCTTACGTAAATAAGTAGGGAACGTTAGCCGTAGTAGTCGTAATATATCATGATCGCGCTCCCATAAACATACGTGAAGAATCAATACATTATTAAGGGCCGTAAATAGAAAATTGCGAAGCCGATTACTTGAAGAGAAAAGGGAAAATAATCCGAGTAGGTAATTACAGGAAAAGAGGCTTGCGACGCTGATTTGAAGATTTAGCGTTATTGCTGAAGATATTTCCGTAGTAGAAAAATCAGGTAGAATAGTATAAAACTTTTGGTACTCGTGTTTCTACAAAAAAAGCGCATATAGAAAATTCGCATATAAAGATTTTGCTTGCCTTGAAAAAGTACGTAAGTAGTACGTAAGTAGTAAGTCGAAGTCGAAAAGTAAGATACGTTAAGTGGCGTACTAGGCAACCAATGGCCATGGGCCAAAAAAACTAACTAACAAACCCTATACTCCAAATACCAGAAAAATCCTCTAGTCCAGTAAATCTAGACATTCAAAGTTACAAAAATTCTCATCAAGCTAAAAATGGGTAAAATTGTTAAAAACATAGTTGAATATTAAATTTCAAAACTCCTCATAATTCCAGTATGTAGAAAGGGAAAAAAGTTAATCAGGGTCAAAGGTCAAAAATGGGTTTTTCGACATTTCACCGAAACGGCAAGTTTAATCATAAAATTGTAACAAAAATTGTAGATCATAAAATTAAAAAGGTATAAATACAAAGAGTCGCCGTTGCTGAGATATAACGATTCAAAAAGTTGTAATCGTAATAATACGCACCAGGTTTTTTTTAAAGATCTCTTTTTACTGGCTCTGGAAAGGATTGACCGTCGCCTATAGACATTTGCAACACCAGAGGAGTCGCCAATGCATCACCGGCTGTAAAGGAGAGCTTTTTCGCACCTCATTTCACGTCTTGAACGTCCGTGGCAAAAGCCGAGCTTGCAAACCGAACCGTGGAGGACCGCCACGAGTCGGTTTGGTGTGGATGGAACTTCATCTTTCGGCGAGTGGTGCAGTAGCAAAGCAACGTAGGCACCAGATCAAAAAGTCTCACTTCCTCACTGACTATTGTAAATCCGGTAAAACATGCAGAGGGAGGATATGTGCATCAGATCCATCAGTTGACGTCATGTTTCGATCAGGTTGCAGTGTAAGAATTTTCTTTTGTAAATGACAATTTGTAAGCGTAGGTCTATACAAAATAAAGAGAACCCTAACGCTATGACAAATGGGGATTTTTAGCGGTAAACGCGCAGACTTGTGTCTTCGTGGGGTTGAACGCAACAATGTTAAGTCGATACCCGCTCCAGAGAGTGCTCGATTTCAGACAAAAGTCGGATTATGTTTTCCTGCACGAGTATCCGAGAGGTGAATGCACAATGTGTAAAGGCATCCCCGTGCTTTCATCTGCAAAGAAACGCATGCTACCGATTTGTTGCAGCATATCATTTATATACAGAATGAACAGCGTAGGGGAAATAATGCTCAAGGCACTCTGGCGTTGATGGACTTCGTGTGCAGCACCCATTGAACACGACTTTGATAAACCACCCAGACAGAAAACTGAACTGGACTTTTATTAAAAAGAAATATAATTTTAAACTTTCTATTCATTATCGCTATCTGATAATGGTGTGCAGCGTTTGTAAAGTGGTTCCAAATCACCTTTATCATCAGAAGAGATTGTCTTTACAAGTGATATATGCGGCACAGGCGATATATTTTTACAAACTTCATTCTCGTTCTGTGTAGTTCTTTTTTTTCTGACATTTTAATCAGTATTTAATATTTATGATTATGATTCTACATTTTTTTAATGTAGCTCACGATATCCAGACACGCAATTCAGCACCTCACGTTGCAATTTAAAGGCTCGTTCGGAATTGGGGTTATTATGTACTTCTTGACCTTTTTTTAGTTCTCGAGGGGGAACCTTCAAAAGGGAACCAACGCCGCGGGAGCGACGCTGGGTTATCTAAGATTTTTACCGCACTAATAATAATTTACTACTAATACCGGTCATCGTCCTCAGCGCTGCGAAGAGGACTCCGAAGTCTCCAAATGAACGCAACCAGAATGTTCTGAGCGCTTTGCCCCATCGGGGTCCACCCAGGTTGGCGGCTGAGCTCACCGCACCTTCTGATTTTTACGACGGTATGCGACCACACATACCACCGTTCGTCCCGGGGTCACCTAGCTAGACAGTTTGAGCTCCAACTCTTGCCCCGTAGGCTCCCTTTTAGTCGCCTCTTACGACAGGCAGAGCAGCCAAATTCCTATTCTGATCGTAGGAGGGCCGTAGCCCTATTCCGATCCCGGAACTACAGGGTCGAACACCTTCTAGATCTATAACGACATCCAAAGATAAATCAATAATATCATTGTCACTTAAGGCATCATCCACAAGCAATTCATCTATATCATTATGGCTGAAGGTATCTGAAGGCTGTCTATACGCGGGCTTCCTAAACAAACAACAAACCGCACAACTTCAAAATCGCATAAATATGACCTTACAGTACTTTTAAAAAAATATTATAAACTTAATTTAGGCGCAAATCGATGTATTTGACTTTGCGTGTGCACTTTCGTCTGTATTAGTGTGTACATAGGATTAGTTGGGTGTAAGTGTGATGTAAAAATAGACTACATAATAATAATAATAATAATTCTTTATTCACAGAACATGGTATACATAAGCTGGTTACATTGAAATTGCGTGCTCATGCTCGCCACAAATGGCATGTAAATAGGTTATAATGAACAATTTGATTCACTATTAAAATATCTTCTAAATGCGGTACACTCAATGTCATGAACATTACATTTCAATACAATAATAAATAGGGGAAGAATACAATTGTCAAGGTTTTTTTCCGTGCAGTGTCAATATAGAAAGATAATACTATATTATAACAGTAGCACTAATTTCAAATGCGTTCTCTAAGACAAGCAGATATATAAGTGCTGCCAGGAAACAATAATTAATTAACGATTACGAAAATGGTGCAGTTTCTTTGTCAACAGCCGATTTACATACACTTAACATACCCATTTTGAATTACTATAATGTTTACATTTTTAAATAACTAATAAAATATTATTTACCTACTGGGCATATTAGGGTGATATCGTGACCAACAATTTAATTTTGTATAACTTTATCTCCATCTACGATAAAAATCATTTATTGAGTTCGTTACTTGAAGGGGAAAAATATAAAACTCAGTGTTTTTTTATATTCTTCGCTTTTATTCAAAATTGCTAAAGGCCGTATTGTTGAAGGCCGTAAATTTTCTCGATCTTATTGATTTCTTATTTATGATTTCCACGTTTTTAGCCATCATTTTTTGCTTGCACGCACCCTTGCCGTGTCTCTGACATAGAATAATGGACCACCCGCTCAACAAATGGAAATCCAGATTATGATAAATCACAAACTTTTGAAATTTGCCGCCTATTCCCTTGATTTATTTGCCAAGTACACAGAATGATATGCGTTGTTTTGCCCGATCTGTAATCGTTTAGAAAAATGCGTTCACTCCTGAATTCTGTACGTGAATTTTTATCCAGGTACTAAGAAAAATATCTCTTTTAGTATGTTAAATAATATTTCCCATATATGAAAAACATTTTAAATAGTGAAATATACGCAAAAATCATGTATTACAAAAAAAATAACAAAAAATAAAACCGACTTCCTTGCCACAAAAAAGTAAAAAATAATTCAAATATATGTTGGTTTAATACATAGACTGTACATAGTTTATAATCCCGTAGTCAGCGCTCAACATGCTTCGCTAGATCACGATGACGAAACTATGTTCTACGAGTATATGAGCGCTGACTTCAGAACTTTTTTCTGTACACTGTAACGGTAAAAATAGAGTGGAGGAATCTTCTGAATTTGCCAAAAATGTACTTAAGCAAATAAAAGTAGAATTTTATAATTTAATTTGATATATTTAGAAATTAAATCGAGAAACCTTTTTTGGTCGTCAAATTGCAGAGGCAGTAGATGACCTTATTTTTTCAACGCAAATTTCCTGTCTTTAAAATCATTCACTGTAGTTTCGTACAAAATACAGTATTTGTAAGTAGGAAATACTGTAATTTTATAGTCACGCTGCATCTGCAAGCACTGGCTGTGAGGTACCATGGCGCGCGGCTTAAACGGATTGTCGGCTCCTTGCGGAACGGTTGTAATATATACATACTTTATAACACTTTTCCAATATTTTTACTAAGTGTTCCTTTATAAGTGTACTTTGAGTAATCTTAAAATAGTTTTTTAATAGATTGTTCTCTAATAAAGGTTTAGCCATTTGTGGCCTTGTAATATTAGAAAGATACTAGTCATGCCTATGTGTTAAGTATAATTTTTACTATTGCCAGTTTGAAGAAGGGAGGGATTACACATACATTATTATTCCAAGAGACGAGGTCCTAATAGACCTACTTGTTATATCCAATAACATAAGTGTCTAAGGGGACTAGATATTAATATTCACTGAATCCCTCTTCATAATCGAGTATTTGATTTCGTGCGAGACTGCTTCACTATATTGTATTAACAAATGATACTACAAAGTATTATACTATTTAAGAATAAATAGTGAGCAGTGGTAAGCTGGTATTAAGAGATTACACATGTGGTTCGGGTGAAAAAGCTGACATTTTAAATAAATATTATAGATATAACGAATAAATAAATTGAACATTTCATATGAATCATCAGAATGCTTTGTAATTATTAGTCTTATACTTAAATATAGAATGTATCTAATAAAGCTTTCATTACTTATCAAATACATACTCGCAATATATGTATTATTATGCTTGCAATAGCCTACTATGTTGCGGTTTGTATAAACAGATAATCTAAGGATCCGCACAACAATAACTCATTTGTCAAAATACGGGCGTCGTTCAGATCCGATGGTACACATGCACATGGATGTGTGTATGTGTGTGTGTGGGTGTATAATTTAAGAACAAGAAACTATTATGGAAAAAACCTGACTGCTAATACTGATGTTAGCAGTTGGGCATTAAATTTTATAATTATTAATGATATATTTAATTTAACGCTTTATAGGAGTTTTCGTGGTAATAGTTAAGTAATATGTATAGAATGCTCTATTTACTAGCTTTCATTTAATAGCTACATATATTGATATTATGTTGATAATAAAAAGTCGGCCCTTCCCCCTTTTTCCCCTACTTGCAGGATACATTTTTAATTTATGTCACTCTGCAAACTGAGACGATTCTAATGATATACCATATGTCACAGTCCGTCAATCTGTATGGGCTGTAACGCGTGCCAAAGAAATGGACATACATACGCTCGAAAAACATTACCCTGCTTCTGACGCAGACGAGTAAGAATAAAACAAAAAACATCCCATCCCCTCCTTTTTAATGGTCACGGGCGTTAAATTTTAAAATTGTATTGTATGTCACTACGAGTATGACAACTGAGACGATTCCCATTATAAAACATTATCATTTTTGACGTAGTCAAATATATAGTATTTATTTATGGCATAATACTTACAATGTAAATACAATTAAATTTTATCGGAATCTCTTGTCAAATTAATTTGCTCAGCATTTCATGCAAATGTTTGTTTATGAGTCAGGAATCAATATTTCTTTATTAACATTTATTGCGTGGCGTGTCTTTGCTCTATCCGCGTTAATAAGAACGTACCTACTGTAACTAACGAAAATAAATGTCTAAGGGAGGTGTTACATTTTATATTTTTGTAACACGCAAGGGATTCGATTTATTAGGCATTTGGGCTCTGATTTTATGAGGTGCTAAGTAAATAAGCACATAAAAAACGGAAAAGATTTTTGGTGATAGCTGTCCATGTCCATAGTTAAAGCTTTATTGCCTCTTCCAGTATCTAATATGAATATTAACTTATATTTTCAAATACCTACGTGTATTGTGGAATTGTACGTAAACCGGGCGTTTTTAGGATTACTCATATGTGTATCAAATGTTAATCAATAATTTATATTAGACTAGCTTATTCCCGAGATACTGCCCACTCGGTCACGTTTACCTCGGTAAAAATACTATGTTAATCCGGGTCTTAAACGAAAATATTTTAACGAAATCCGACAAGTACTTTTAGCATAAAACAGTAACAAATATACAAACATCTTCACATATTTTCACCTTTATTATATGAGTAAGACAGGTGTAGATCAAAAACTTGATATCATATTCGTATACAGTTAACCATTATCTATTATATAAATGTCTTTTTCACATATAAATAGATAAAAAAGAAAAAGAAATTAATCTCTTTCGTGTTTCATATAATCTGCTTCAAAACGTTGATGGCTTTACAAGAGGATTTACTTAGAATGCAATCAGTGCAAGTACTGCCCTGTACTGTATGGACCCTGAACAAAGCCAAATCTTCGCTTGCCAACAAATAGGATCGTAGCTAGATCTTAGAGAAATCTGTAACAAGAATCGGTTAAGTATAGGAAACTGTACTTATTGTAATGGATTTCTGTTTGAGCTTAAAATATAGTTGCAATTTTGAAGAGAAAGCGTCACATAAATACATATTGGTTATTATTATGTTAAAGAAATATTTTAGATTTTAACTTGGGCCAGTCTTGATTTGCTTGTATAAGCATGTCAAATATTATCACGAAACGTTATATTTAAAAAAATCTAACATGAACACTCATATGTACTTTCTATGATATTGCTTAAGTTAGGTTTTATTTGATCTTATTTTTGGTGAAGGCATTAAGGTACAATTCGATTAATTCTTATTTGCACTTTCAGGGAAGATTAAATAAGTAGCTTATGAGTTTGCCTTTCAATGATTGTATTATATAAAATAAACATAAACACACAAACATCCACACGTACTTGAGAAACAATTAACCTTTCTTTGGGAAAGTCAGTTAAAAATAAACAGCTAATAATTCATTGTTATAATAAATGTATTCTTGTATTTAAAGGATGTCCGTAGGAATCAAAACTTAAAGTGTTCCGGAACGAAATTGCTCCATAAAGTGTCGAAGATTTAATTAGTTGTCAACGTTTTGCAATTAATACTTATTGGTCTCCGATTGATTCATTGTTATTCAGTTATCGTTGTCTAACAAATTAATAAATGCACATGAAGTATTTTAGCTTAAAAGATAAAGTCCGGTTTTACTTTTTATTTATATATTATCCAAAATAAAAAATTAAATTCCTTTCGCGTCTACCTTCCTGGATACATTTAGACATCGCGGAGCGTTTAAAGCGAAATGTAAATTTACCCAGCCCGAAACACGGCGTACAAGAAAAGGCTATATTCGGTTGCAAGTTGGCAAACAGTATAAGAATATAAAAGTTAGTACTTTAAAAGTAAGTTGCGTTCGTTACATAAAGAAAAACGATAAAGAAACTTTTCTCATGAAAATTTTACGGCTAGGTATTAAGCACTGTATTAATAATCTCGGTTTATTGTTTAAGAACTTATTTCTTATGGAATTATTTTTTGAGAGCCTGAAGCATTTGTTTGTTGGAATGAATTAATGAATTCAGAGAATTATGGACCATAAAACATTAATTGGATACTGCAATTTAAGCTGTGAAGAAATAATTTCATTGTTTCGGGATGAAACAGAAGTGATGCTACAATAAAGGCCTGAAGTGGTATTCTTCTCTTACCAGTAAGCTCTAAGCCATACATATTCAATCGTATTCCAAAATACTAGTACTTAAAAACGTATTTTAACATAGAAAATGCTTAGATTGTATATGAAATGGCAGTCAAAATCCATACAATATTGGTTTTAATCTTTGCGGTCTGATCTCATATATAATGCAAACATAATTACATTGAGCTTAAAGTATAACTTAGTTTATTTATTTCTTCAAGATCACCAACATAATATACACCAAGCAAAAGCAGCAATCATAAATACAGAGAAAAGAAGTAAGTGTCATTACAATTATAGGAGAGACAGCTTGCGAAAAATGAAAGCGTTTATATCAACGGAGCAATATGAGACGAGAAGAAACAATATCGTTAAAGTTAAAAATAAATTACTGAAAATTCGTCAAGACAGAAAAGAAAACAGAAAAAAGAAAAGTAGTTCAATAATATTTTCCGTAAATAAACCCAAAATATAATTAACTAGCTGTCCCCGCCCGCTCCGCGTGGCATTACATATAGAGAAAAAAAAAACAATTTCGTAAAATCCGTTCTTAGCTGACCTCTAGTCGCCGAAAGGAATATTCCTACCAATTCATTGCAAGTCTCTTGGTCGTTCCAGAGATATCGTGATGAGTCAATACATAGGTGGAAATATCTTATATATATTTAGGTAGATGGATATGATATAGATAGATAAAGTGCAAATTGACTCTATATGGAAAAAAGAAAAGGGCTGTTTTTAGGATTTTTCCGGAAATTATTCGAATTTTTCTCGCCGTAAAAACCATCCTTAAACTTCAACAAACATAAAAAAAAAGAATTGGCCAAATTGGTCCAGGCGTTGTTGAGTTATGCGCTTACCAACACATTTTGCGATTCATTTTTATATTATAAATAAAAGTATATATATTGATATACCTTTATCTATAATATAAAAATGAATCGCAAAATGTAATAGTAGTATAGAAATATACGTACAATTTTAGGAAAATGAATTGTTTCGAAATACACGAAACTTGGAATGGAATAATATAATTGATTTCTAACTAATCCGCTAGCCAGATTAACGCTCTAATAAATTGGAAAATAATCAATTAGTATAATGGGATTTGGTTTACGTATCGTTTTATTTTCACATCGTAATGGATACCTGCCATTCGAACTGCTTTATAACTATTAAAAACATAGAGAGAATTTAAGTCCCATAAAAACGTAAATGTAAAAAGGCCAAGTTTATTACTGTCTACTTAGCCTACAAAATAGTTGATATCTAAATAGGTACCAAGTATTGTATATAATTCTGATGTAAAAAGGTACGAGAACGGGGTACCGTTCCATACCTATACCTATACCAAATGGCTATCTTATATAGTTTAAGCTGTAAGTTACCATGCATCATCAGGGTTTAAGAGTTGAAGGTCAAATGTTTCAAAGTATGTCTCTGCTTCTGAAACTTATTATATATCCGTAAGCACAAAATGGCTAACTTCTACGGTTTAGGCAAGCATTTCCCAAAGCTGAGTTATTCCAAATTAACTAAATAAATAAGGGGAGTGATGGTGGTTTTCACGATTATAAGAAATCGTGCTTTTCCAATTTTCCGGAAAAACTGTTGAATTTTTTGCAATTTTCAAGTGGGATCAATTCTGAAACTAGCCGCAAACAATGCCGTTCAAATTGTGTCGGTCGGTAGCGGCATCGCGTAGTTATGCCCGAACATACATAATATATATATATATATGTATAGGTGGCGAATAGACACCCTCTTTCCCTTGGGAACTCGGTTAAAAAATAGAATACAGCGTAGGTATCTGAGAATACGTAATTGGCTTAAATACATTTAACACATCATACCATGTTTTTTTTTATAGTATGGAAGTAGCAAACGAGCATGCAGCCCTGATGGTAAGTGGCCACTGCCGTCCATGGACACCCGTAATGAACCCTAGGTAAGATCAAAGTCTCACCTAAGGTTAGCCACAGATGCGTCACTACCCCTGAAGACTAAGATGGAATGCCTCGGAAAAGTATGTCTTCCTTACCACACCCTTCAGACCAGAACACAATAGCGCATAACACTGCTGTTATTAGGCAGAAATAGAAGTAGCGATGGTGCTTCCGGAGTCGAACCACAAAGAGTTCTTCACCTTCAAATGTATTGAATTATTAACTTAAGAACAATTTTTAATGGTCAGGTACACATTCTTATTTTTAAGTATGTTAAGATGACTCACATACATTATTATAGGTATACAAATAACAATTAGATTCATCGATGATTGTCAGACAATGCAACAGTCAAGGTAGCGTATCTAGACCGGTCATATATTATTTAGCTTTCCGTAGTCACGTATTTTTCGAGTAGCTTCAGTCCGTTTTAGTTCGCTTTCTCTTGTGAATAATTTAAGGGAAAAATGTCCGTAGCAATTGAACGCGAGTTCATAGTAGGTTACTTTTTAAAATTGGCTTTTGGGGTATTTTACGAACATATTTGGCTTTCATTTGTTACCTCATTGGAGGCCCTTTATTGGTTATTCCTTTTCGATTGCGTAGTTTTTCATTACACTTTTGGTAATAAAAATATTACCTTTATTTACGTTGCAAGTTATTGCGTATATTCGAAGCATAATAATTGAACTTGTGTAGCGCAAAATTAAAAATGTTGAACACTATTCACTATGTTATCAGATAATATGTTAATGAAATTAATAATAGTAAAGGTTTTAAAACTTATGTCGCCCATATAGGTTCCCCTGACGCATCGGTTGCTGCATACAATCATAGTGGTTGTGCAGAGGTTTTTTCT
>MOOZ01000449.1:212052-222125 GCA_002930495.1 Cecropterus lyciades | reverse complement strand
TTATATCAAAAAAACAGCTTTTTACCAAATGCATATGGAAGTACATACGATACTGATAACAAAACAGCAATTACTAAAATTTTTGTCTGTCTGTCTGTTTGTTCCGGGTAATCTCTGAAACCGCTGGACCGACAGGACTTTCACTGTTGGATAGCTGATATCATAAGGCGTAAATTAGGCTACTTTTATTTTTCAAAAATACTCAGGCTTCTTCGTAAAAAAATTAAAACCCTCAAAATTACCCCTGTTTTTTTCCAAAATTGTTGATAATATAGCTTCAGCGAACTCGACTCTCATGAAACTTGGAATGTACCTTTACTATTTAGAAAGGCATTATAGTGATGATACGCTTGTATCATCACTAAAAAGCGTGAAAAAAAAATTAACAAAAAAACCGACTTCAATGTCACCAAAAAGCAAAAAAATAATTTAAATGAATGTTGGTCTCTTACATACACAGTACCTAGTTCTGAAGTCGGCGCTCATGTATTTGTAGGACATAGATTCGTATTTTGTTGTAATCTAACAAAATATGTAGAGCGCCGACTTCGGGGCTATGTGTACTGTGTATGTAAGAAACCAACATATATTTAAATTATTTTATTGCTTTTTAGTGACATTGAAGTCGGTTTCTATTTTTTGTTTAATTTTTTTTTTGTCTGATAATTCTAATTTCAATTTAATTTAATTTTGAAAACATGGAATTATTTTTTCTAAAATCGTCATTTGTTTAATAGTTAGTGTTTTGTTTTCATCGCATTCGAACATTTGTTTGCCCGCTTCCGTTCTGGAAATTTTGACCTGAAAAGTGAACCCCGTGGTCGTCCGAAAACCTTGGTCGACAATGACGAATTAAAGGCGATCGTGGAAGCTGATGATACTCATTCCACGGCTGAATTAGCAGTAGCTTTCGACGTTAGCATTAAAAAAATATTGGCAAGGTAAAAAAGCTTGACAAATGGGTACCCCACGTACTCAGTGATCGCCAGCGCGAAGGACGCGTCGAGACGTGCCTTGCACTACTCATGTACAAGTACACAAATGAAGGAATTCTAAACCGCATGGTTACTTGTGACGAGAAATGGATCCTGTTCGACAATCGTAAATGCTCAACAAGTTTGTAGGACCCTGGTTCAGCACCCAAACAATGCCCTAAACGAAAACTTACCCCTAGAAAAGTGATGGTCACTGTTTGGTGGTCTAACGTGGGAGTAATGCATCATAGTTTCTTATCAAACGGGATGAACATTACTGCAGATGTGTACTGTCAAGAACTGAACACAATGATGGAGAAGCTCGCAAGTCTCCAACCAGCTTTTTCCAATCGTTCGGCTCCACCGCTACTGTACGACAACGCGCGACCTCATACTGCACAGCAGACGGTCTCCACACTACAAGAGCTGGGGTTGGAAGTTCTCCGTTATCCGCCGTACTCACCAGACCTTGCACCTACAGACTTCTACTTTTTCCAGTATTTGGATAACTTCTTGGCGGGAAAAAAATTCAATACCCAAGATGCATTACAAAATACCTTTGAAGAATTTGTTGCCTCCCTACCAGCTGATTTCTTCAAGGAGGGCTTCAATAAGCTACCAATGCGTTGGCAAACATGCATTGATTGTATGGGTGATAACTTTGATTAATGGAAATTAAAAATATAGAAAAAACATACTCTTAATTTATATCATGAAAAACGGCAATTTCATAAGGAAAGACCCATTATTTTACTCAATATTTGCATTTGTTATTTAACAATTCAAGCTTGTCTTATTTATTTTAAGTGATATTTTATCTTGTACATATTAGAGTATCATGTTTATAATAAAAAGAGTAAACACAACAATTAAATAAGAAGCGAGATTCTTGGGTGAAGACTCCTTTAATTTGTATTTTTTCTTCTTTGATCTTTCAGCTTCAAAATCTATTAACATGGTTTTGAAATAATTGATGTATAGAAGCCGTCAAGCAGTTAAAACGCATATGCAAAGACTAATAAGATAAAAAATAAGACAACCCATCCACTGGAAAACACCTCTTTAAACCGACAAAATGCCACTTACGCCTCTTGCCCTTTGGAGTGCTCTCGGCCGAGCTTGAACCCACCTACAGTACTTTGTGATGGCTTACAGAAAATTATACACAAACAAATAAAAATCTTTCTTACATATAAACTAAATATGATAATATACGTTAAGACAAAATAATCGATATCATTTTTCTCTTTTCGGTTACCAAACAATCGATTATTTTTATTTAGAAATAAAGGAACAGAAATATGTATGATTTTCGAGAAATTGAAACGAATTTCAATTTCTAGGCCGTTATTTATTGTTAAGAGTCAAGAACAAAACAATTCAGAAAACTTTCTCTTTAGTTTGTCAAACGATTTTGTTTGCGTGGTTACTTTGCGCCACATTTAATATTATTAAATAACAGAATCCTTAAAATGGTCGGATTCAGATAACTAGGCAAAACTAGTATATGTAAATAATAACCATGTAAGGTGTAAGATTTTTAAATCCAAACGAACTTCTAGCCTTGTATATACAAATAAATAAAATATCAATTATATCACATTTATAAATAATAACATGGCAATAAAATAAATCTGTTTCAATGCTCACGTGCGTCATTTTACTATATTAAATATTGACTTGCAGAAGATTTTAATATCTGGAAAGGATTTAAATTGAAAACGACTTAAATGTAAAGCTGATATCGATAATATTGAAAGCATTGGAGTAATTTTAAACGTATTCTATAGCATAGTACGTAAGTACTTTAAGTGAAAATTAAGAACGTTCGTATACCTCCTCGAAAGTTGAAGTCCACTCGTTGTTGAATATCAATAAGGGCATTGATTTTGAGCCCTAAAGTATACCTTCTAAGTACTTGAAAAACATCGGTGAATTTATTAGAAAACTTGGAATTTTCTATAACCATTTTGTTAAGGTTCTGTATGAAAATTTATTGATATATCTTACTAAGAACTTATTTAAATTCATGTTCTAACAGTTAAAAGAGAAATTTAATGCCTGGATAAATTTTAAATTTCTCGAAGTTAAAAATTTACTCAATTTATCAAAAGGATATAAAAAAGAAAATTGGTTAAGCTAATTAATTTTGATAAGTACATAAAAGTTCAACAATTATAGTATTACTTTGAACATAGACATATAAAAGCTTAAATTTAAGCACTCATCCCTACGGGCTGCTAAATTTTCACTGCTTTTCTAGTTAGGTATTCGTCTTCAAGGCGACACCTGGTGCGGCAATAAATTATTTAGATATCGCTCGGGATTGTACCCGAGACTTCATTAATATACAGATAGAAAAAGTGCCTCTGTGACACTAGACAGACCTGCTAACAGTAATTTATGTACAACAAAGTAGGCTGAAACGTATATCGAATGTTTTGTCCTGATACAAAATTGAACAGCACGGAACGTGGGTACCGGTAGAATATATGTATATCGTAGTGACCAGATTTGCATTAAATCTGTTCCCTTTTTTATATGTATTTGAATACTATAAAGTAATTTTATGTTTAAATTATTAAAAAGGTTTCCGGCATGGGTCAGCCCTCACGGACCCTAGATTTTTTTATTTATGAGCTGGAAACTGAAACATTTTCGAGACGAGAAATAATATTTTTTCACTTTAGAATGGAACCACACAATTATGATGTATGAGGCTATGAAGATTTTGCTACGCTTTTTTCTATGCATTTGAAACAATTAGAGTTACAATTTAGTATAATTATTCTGGTATTTTAAATTTAAAAGTTATATTGGTGTTTTGATAGCAATTTGAAGCAATTACAAGGTTGGTGGTTTATTATAAAATGTATTGACTTTTTAGATAAAATAGAATAAAGCTTAAATATAAGTTTTATTCTATTTTAATTGTTTATTTTAATCTGGATTTTGTTTGTATAATTACCCAGACATTTACTTAAGGACCAAAAACCGACGCGGTGGACTACAATCATAATTAGGTACTCAAATATTAAGTTCATTTGTGTGTTTGCTCACAAAAGTAAACTCAACATCCCTCGTTGGTGAGTGTTAAACTAATATGTAGGTGAAGTGATTCAAATAGTAATAACAAGTTAAGTCAACAAGGCCTGTCCCTTTTAGTGAATGCAACATTGCGTGACAAAACACGACTGAGGGGTAATCAGATTATCTGACCATATTGCCGGCCGCTATCTCCCCAACTGACCACTAAACTCGCTTATCAGTATTTTACAAGCTGATTGTTCATTATTATAGTTTCAGTTCCACGTACTTTACACTACTGATGTAAAGTGAGTGCTTCTTATTTGATGTAACACATCTATAGGCGCAGGTAAACTTGATCGTTGGCGTGATGAGGCTTGCAGTGGCGACGGGTTCGCCACACCGTACACGCTACTACATATAGACTGTATATATACCATAGGTACTGTATACTGTATAGTACTGTACACTTGAAGTACTGTACTGTAGATTACAAGTATGTAATCTACAGTTTTTTTGTATTTAATGAAAGTAAACATTTATTCAATAAATAGTCATTATTTTCTGTCTGGCGTCCCGTAACGGTTAATTTTTCTGAATAAATCTGACAACTTTTTAATTACAGTCAAGTTCCATTAAAAATAACGTTTATTTATAAAGGACTAAGTTTGTTTCTATTGTAGGCTAACGTTTCTGCTATCTTTTCAATGGCATTTTTAGATAATTTAATTTTTTGAGCTTATCATTTTATCTCTTTTTTTGCAAATAAAAGCTAGAGCCGTATATAACACATACTACATACAATACCTAGTATCACAAAATTAATTTAAGGTCATTAAGGGGCTAGGGACCACCCAGGAATTTTAGTAAAATCGTTTTTTTTTAAATTGGTCCCTTAGGACCTCAAAAATAATGTCCCAAAATATTATGGCAAGGAAAAATCTGTAAGAATTCTGAACGTCTGGTCCATCGCGAATGATTTTAGCGAGCGTTAGAGGGAAGGTACATACTTTAGGGGATTACAGCTGGTATACGGCAAATGTAAAGTACTACGCCTGTAGACAAATCGCCTCAAGATCAGGTAGAAAAGATATGATACAGTAGAAAGATAGTTTGGCAGACCAATAGCATAGCAGATTAAAAGTATTGCAAAATACATGATTTTTTTCTACTCCATTTTGGCATAAAACAATATATTGCAAAATACTACATATTTATATAGCAATGCTTATATACAATCTAATCTTATATTGTTATATATAATAAGAAAAAATAATAAACTCACTATGATTATTTCATTAAGAAAATATAGGAGCTGTTATTCCGACCATGGAGCCTGAGAAAACAGAAACGTCACCGCAAAAACGCAAAGCAGCCGCCATTTTGAAATAAATTGCTACAAAAAATATATATACTCGTATACCTATATAAACCGTTTTTGTAATCTTGAATAATTTTTAGAATTTTTGAATCCCAAAAGGGCTGTTTTTTCTAAACATTTTAATTTTGCGATTTAGGATGGTATTGATCTCACATACTTATCTAAGATATTCTAACTTAGTACACAGAGATGAGGCACTAACTTGTCAGGGGTTGATTACAAATGGTTATGAGTAATAATGGTCACTAACCATCACCTGGACTGTATGTCCGTTTATATATGTATATGATAAAGCGTGTGCGGTGAGTTTATTAATTTAGTTGAAAAAAGTAGGAAATAATATTTTCATTTAAAAAGTATGTATTAAATCATATATGAAGAAAAGACCGTGGGATTGTAAACAAGTCAGTAATAATAAACTTTTATTTATTTACGGCTTACATTATGCTAAATTAATTGTAATGAGATACATTTATTTCGAATACTTATCAACCTACCACAATAATTTTGTCATTTTCAAATAATCATACACATACACATACGCTGAGCGTCATTACTTTCCACGTTTAGTAAGAGAAGCAATAGAGATCAAAAAACATCCCAAGAACTTTAACAGAGAAGATGGTTTTAAATTAGCGCAAAGTTGGAATGCAGTGGTTAGTTAATGTAAATCACAAATAATGCAAAGTTCGGTGCGTAAGGATACAGTTAGTGTTGTGTGTCGTGATATGGAACCTAAAAAAGAAAAACGAACTAGTTGTAGGGAAGATAGGTTAATCTACCACTAGTGCTTCTCAACGCCACCGCAGTTTCGCCGTGACCACGATCTATGTAACTGGGTCCAAATATTGGCAAAAATAAATTCAAAACCGCATATCGTGAGTACCCGTAACATATTAAAATGAATCATACGTATTTTGTGTAATTTATTGTAATATGAATAAAATGTACTTATGTAACTAGAAATTTCAGTTTTTATATTTATTATATTTTAATGGCACCACCAATAATATTGAATAATTGTCAATATAATTTACCCTACGTTAAGTATCTGCTACGTTGTTTTCAATAAGTAAATGACATGGGCGGACTTATTTAAACGGGTATACAATATTTCCTATATTCATATAATAGTAATTATCTAGGTAGTTATATGTAACGTTGAGGAGTAAACTAAAATTGGCCTTTTTACGATTATTAATAATTCACGACTTATTTCCATTTAATTTATGAAATAAAAATGTAATATCTTGTTTTGTAATAAAGACCCAAAATACCAATGAATTTTAGATTTCATTTAAAGTTCCAAATAGATCATATTTCAAAAGGGTATCTTTCCTTATTTTCAGGAAGCGTATGTTTTCGTTAACCCCTACAAATGCAAAGTCTATCTATTCAATAACAGATTGTAAAGGAAATCTTATTTAGTTGACATTCTTTATGATATTTTGTTCCAGACGAATACACAAAATGCTAGTTAATACATTATCTGATGACGTCGTTTTTTGGAATTATCTTTTGGAGTTTACTATTAAAATTGACAGCCAATAGTATTTTACCTTGAATAAATAACAATCGAAACGAAACTTTCATTGGACAATCACATAAATTTTCGTGCAAATAAACGTGGCTACTGAGATGGAAAATTAAGTCCGATTGCATTTTGCAGACACGACGCGAACATTAAATGAAATTCATGAAAACTATTTAAAATAGTCGATCACTATAAACCGCGAAAGATTACAATACGATTTGGAAATCCAAACAGCGTTCTTTTAAATGAAGAGGCTCGGCTGGTATTTTTATGTGTGTAATCTAGCGAGCGAAGTGTCAGAAGGTCGGCTGAGGAAGCGCGGTTCGCGTGCGGCACGCTGCGTGACCGCCGCCCATAGATCACAGTTCTTGAGAGATACGACACGAACGACATTTTTTTCACACGGTCCGCTCTTTAACGAGCAAGTGGGCGCGAGCATTTCTCTTCCTATGCCTTTGTCATCTATTACGTTAGACTACTTGGCTCGGTCGCATTACCATTAAGAATGTCTTCCTTTTCATGTTTTAGTCTCTTTGTGTTTTATTATCGCCAGTGACCTAATGCATTTGTGAGGCGTTCTAAAGTTACAACACTTTTATGTATGCGATGTTTTTAATCTAGTTTTTGTTGTAGGAAAAATATTTTGTGTACTGAAATTATTACAATGAAAATATACCACAGAAAACGTAAATATATTTGGTTTACGCATGTTCAAGAATTAAATTATATTACTATTACGGGTAAGTGGCGTTATTATTTAATAATACTTACCAGAGTTATAATGTATATTTATAAACTTTAACATATATAACGTGTATGTATGTTTTATCAGATATGTTTATATAATAATTCTCATGTAATTGAAGAAGCAAATGAGCCAAAAAAATAAGGAGAACAATTACCCATAGGTAAAGTTCTGCTGATAAGTTGATAGATATAAATATATTATGACTTACCTGTAATTTTAATCTCAAGAATACACAATACAACACAACGTGTTATCAACCGTAGATTTACAATCAAAATCCGACAATGGCGGATCAGCAAAAACGAAAATTTTACAGATCCGCCACTGTATCACACATTTATCATAGTTAATCAGAAACATGGCAATGTCCGCCATCAA
Organism: Cecropterus lyciades; assembly: GCA_002930495.1. Taxonomy (NCBI): domain Eukaryota; kingdom Metazoa; phylum Arthropoda; class Insecta; order Lepidoptera; family Hesperiidae; genus Cecropterus; species Cecropterus lyciades. Next base: position 214,083 of record MOOZ01000449.1, on the reverse strand, counting down.
CCCAAATCGGACTGCGGAGTAATATTCAGTTCTTTGTGCGGGCGCCGTGTGTGACGAATTGCGTTCTTTGTTGCTGTAATCTTTATTGTATCTCATATCGCTTGAAAACTTCTGTTAAACACTTGCAATACTCACTGAAATTATTTATATATTAAATGAATTATGATAACAAACCCGACTGCTTTAAATGAAAACAAATAAATAAGTAGAGCGATCATAACATAACGTATTAAAACTAATTTATAATATATTATAAGATGATGCATTTAAATGTTATAATCCGTCAAGCTCTTTGGGCTGTAGAGCGTACCAAAGGAATGGTAAAACATATAACAGTCGGGTAAAAAAAACTATTTACCTGAAAGTACATATTTCGTATTACAAATTTCTCTAAAACTAGTTTCTCTTTACAGAACTAATGCTTACATTTTGCATTCGAGACATTCTCCCTTTTTTTCCTCATTATTTTCTATAACGTGAGTTTGCTAATTGTGCATAGTTCTTCGGATTACGTAGTTCGTTATAAATCTAAAATGTTAAGCAATATAAAGCCTAATCGTGAATTAGATGGTATTTCCGATGGTAAGTAATAACAGCCGCTTTTTTTTTGTTTTCGAGGAGAAACCTTCAAAAGTTACCTGACGTCGTGGGAGCGACGCCAGATTATGTGGGATTTTTACCGCACTAAAACCCCCGGTGGCCGGGGGGGATGATGCTCGGCGCTGCGAAGAGAACTCCAGGATTTCCAAAAGAACGCAACCGGAGTCCTTGAGCGCGTTGCCCCATCGAGCTCTACCCAGGTAAGCGCAGCCACTGCCACCTACGGACATCTGTAAACAACTCCATATAGAACAAGGGTTTTAGCTAAAATCGATTTCAGATGCGAGAATCATTCCTGAGGACTAAGAGGGTCGCAAGTACTGTTTTCTGATAGAATTAGATTTAGCGGTGATATCACCCCAGTCGAACTATACTAGTTCAGCATTTCAGGCCGTCGGAAAGCATGTGGAGCTCAGCTTACAGATTGAATTTACTTTACACTAATTTAAAAATCACCTGATTCTTGTACGTCCCCCACTCATATTTATATCCAATAAAATATAATTATCCAATAATAAGCGGTGTAGAATGCTGTAGATCTTCCTCGGCTGTGAAGAAAGAACTATTTTTACATGGGGCCCAATTGGAGTTACTGGAAGGAAGGGATGTTACATTTTTTTAAATTTTTAACGTCCCCGCACAACCCTTTGGGAATAGAATATCATAAAATTGAGTCTTAGTAAATTCAAACATGCCAAAAAGAATATTCTGGCTAAGTTTTATACCTGTAAGAGCTATAGTAAGAAAATGCATATTTTTTAATTAACGCCCCCGCAACCCCTCTTGCGGGTGGAATTTCGTAAAATCCGTTCTTAGCTGACCTTTACTCGCCAAAAGGAATATTCCTACCGAATTTCAAGTCTCTAGGTCTTATGCTTCCAGAGATATCGTGAAGAGTCAATACATAGGTGGAAGAATATACCTACATATATATATTTATATTATTTTATATATTTATACATATATTTTTTTCCAAAATAAAATAACATATTTATATATATAAAACAAAATGGGTATGTTAAATTAAAATCAATAATATTTCGACTAAAAAAGTATAATAAATATTTTTTACTCTACTCAGTAGAAAAACAAAATTATGATTGTAAACAAAGTTATAACCCGGTTAAATTAAATTTGTGTAATATTTCAAAGTTGAATGGATTTCCCTTGTCATACTGTTGTGACGAGTCTGACGAGTTTTCTTCCCGACATCTCTAATGCCGAGTTTACGCGAACAGTTTTTAAAACCGGATTAATTATGATTAATATGACCAACCTTGTAAAATTAGATTTTTATCAAAAGAAAATTTCATTCGTTTATACAAGTTGTTAAGCCATACAGTTATGTATGATTTTAGGCTAATATTATCGCGGAATTGATACATTTTAATATGTTACGGGTACTCACGATATGCGGTTTTGAATTTCTTT
>MOOZ01000449.1:199739-212024 GCA_002930495.1 Cecropterus lyciades | reverse complement strand
TCGTGGTCACGGCGAAACTGCGGTGGCGGGGAGAAACCGTTGACAAGCACTAGTGGTAGATTAACCTATCTATCCTACGTCTAGTTCGTTCTTCTTTTTTAGGTTCCATATCACGACACACAACACTAACCGTATCTTTACGCACCGAACTTTGCATTATTTGTGATTTACATAAACTAACCACTAAAAAAAGAAATTAAATTAAAAGATTATAATCAGTAGTGTGTGTTAGTATAGTCTCTGGCGCTATAGGCGCTGGCGAGAAAGGCTCCCTGAGTCATGCGCGCAAGCCAACGTGTAGTCAGTGCGATCCTGCCCAGCTTCCGAGCCTGATTACAGAGGAAGAAACGTGTCCACCGGCTGTCACAGATACTCATCGGACATGGCTGCTTCGGTGAGTATCTGTGCAGGATAGACAGGGAGGCCTCAGCACAGTGCCACCATTGTGGTCTAGCTCAGCATTCCGTGCAGCATACACTCGAGGACTACCCAGCGTGGCAGCTAGAGCGGATTCTGCGGCAACATAGGGCCGGACCTCCCTCTGGAGACGGCGATGATCCGGTCAGGCGAAGCGCGAGATAGCGTGGTTGAGTTTTGCGACCACGTTATGCACGCCAAGGAGGACGCCGAACGGGCCAGGGAACGGACAGGGTTGAAGGCGCAGATAACGCCTCTGGGCGCGATGCCCCTCTAGTATCGTAAGAGGCGACTAAAAGAAGGCTTCTGGGGTTTCGGGCGGCAAGATTGGGAGCTCGAATGGTCCAGTCAAGTGACCCCATGAAGGATGGAGGCATGTGTCGCATGCCATCATAAATACCAGATGATATGGTGAGTACTAATAAATGCTCACCAATGAGAAAGAGCCATCGCGATTTGAGGACTCCGGTTGCGTTCCATTGGAGATTCCGTAATCCTTCACACAGCGCTGAGGACTACCACTGGGGGGGACTTAGTAAGGTAAAAATCCCTCATAACCCGGCATCGCTTCCACGCCGTCGTCGTCCTTTTAAGGGTTTCCACCTCGAGAACAAAAAAAAAAGGAAAGGCCGGGATTCAAACCACTAGCCTATCACAGCTTAATACGTTCACATACAAGATGATCCATTTAAGACTATAAACATAAATCTACTAAAACTGTTTATAGCAGAAGTGACCACGTACCATCGGGTGGACGTTATGCATGTTTCTTACTTCAATTTTATATAATAAAATACACATTAATTATATTAATAAATTGTATCAAAGAAAGCCAGCTAGCCAGAAAACCACACACATACTTTTCAGTATGAATCCCGGCTACGTGTGTAAGCCGCTTAAAGGGCGTTGTCATTAAGTTTGTTGACGCTTTTGGAGGTCTGATAGAATATTATAAACCCCTCTTTTAATTATCCCGAAGCTTATCCTGGTTATAGATGTTATAAATGGGTTACTAATACAATTACGTGGGATCTAAATTGCTTTTGTCCTATTTATAATTTAATAGCTTTAATCTCGACTTCATCTTCGCCTTTACTGAAAAATATTTTGGTAGATATCTAATATTAATATGATATTCCGATGAAATATACTACTTTTAAATAGTATCATATGGATATAGATTTTCTGTATTAAAGGAACATTTTCATTTTATTCCGAGTGAAATAAGCTTACTATAGAGTCTTTAATATCCAAAGGTAAGTTATTAGTGTTGGTAGTTTGAAGGTGGTTCCGGAGTTTGTGGTTCGACTCCAGAACCACCACCGCCACACCTATTTCTGCCTAATAACAGCAGTGCTATGCGTTGTTGTGTTCTGGTCTCAAGGGTGTAGGAAAGGAGACATACATTTCCGAGGCATTCCATCTTAGTTCTCAGGGATAGCAACGCATCTGTGGCTAACCTTATGCGAGTCTTTCATCTAGTGTCTATTATAGTGTGTATTACAGATTTCCATGGGCGGCAGTAGCCACTTACCATCAGGTGGGCTGCATGCTCGTTTACTACTTTCATACTATATATATGTATAAAAAAAAGTTAGTTATCAGTGCAAAACTTGGAACGTCGAAGTAAAATATAGATTGTCGTTACAGTGTAAACTAGCAAACTAGAACAGCTCCATTTGTCATACTCACTTTTATCAATGGTGAGTGGAATTCCTTGGAACTTTGGTGCTATGACTCGAGGACCACCAGCTACTCAGCGATCACCTATATAGTTTTCGCAAGGGCCGTTCAGCTGGTGATCTTCTGGTTAACCGCACGCATCGATGAACTCAAGATATTGAGAGCAATGGGGAGGCGTTGATGGTAAGTCTGGACATTGCAAAGGCCTTTGACCGGGTCTGGCACAGGGCCCTCCTCGCGACGCTTCTATCTTACGAGCTCTCTATAAGGTTGTGCAAATGGACAGCCAGCTTTCTGTCTGAGCGGTACAACAAGGTTGTAGTCGACGGGTGCTGCTCATACACGAGGCCCATGAACGTCAGTGTACCTCAAGGCTCTGTCCTCTCTCCCACTCTGTTCATTCTGCATATTAATGACATGTTACAACAAACCCGCAACATGCATTACTATGCAGATAACGGGAGATACTGTTTACACAACCCGTGCGAACACCTCTGGGACACTAGTGGAAGAAAGCAAAATCCGACTTGTCTGAAATCGAGAACTCTCTGGAGCGGGTTTTGACATGGGGTCGACTTAGCCTTGTTGAGTTCAACCCCACGAAGATACAAGTCTGCGCGTTTACCGCTAAAAAAAAACATTTGTTATAGCACCAAAGTTCCAAGGAATTCCACTCACCATTAATAAAAGTGTGGGGATCCTGAGAGTTGACATCTGGTGTGATGTGCAGTACCGGAGACATTTGGAAGGAAAAGTGAAGTTGGCATCCAAGAAATTGGGCTTTCTCAGCAGATATCTCCATAGGTTAGAACCCTTAAGTCTGCGGAGGGACATAGGTTCGCCTCTGCGTGTTCTACCGGCTTTACAAAGGTGAGTGTTTCGAGGAACTTTTTGACTTGGTGCCCACATCGCCATTCCTCCATCGCACCACTCGCCGAAGGTTGGAGTTCCATCCGCATTAACTAGACTCGTGACCAAACCGTGGAGGACCTGAACGGTTCGGTTTGCACGATCTTTCCTGCCACGAACGTGCAAGATGTGGAATGAGCTTCCTCCTGAGTTATTCCCACAGTGCTATGACGTGGGGTACTTCAAGAGAGGTGTAAAAAGAGCTCTCCTTCAAAGCCGGCGATGCATTGGTGACTCTTCTGGTGTTGCAAATGTGCATAGGCGACGGTAGCCCGTCTTCCTTATCGTCAAGTCCAATATTAAAATAATAATGATAATAATAAGGTGGGCTGCATACTCGTTTGCTACTTCCATACTATAAAAAAATAGTTTCTTTTTCGAGAATATTTGTAAGACACTTAAAATGAAGCAAACGTTTTATCGAATATCGTATAAAATGATTAATTACGTTAAGGTGGTATAACTCTTTGTGGTTCGACTCCGGAACCACAATTGCCACACCGCTACGCCTAATAACATCAGTGTTATGCATTGCTGCGTTCTGATCTATAGAGTGTGGTAAGGTAGATATACTTATCTGAGGCTTTCCAACTTAGTCCTCAGAGTAGCAACCGGATGCGTAGTTAACCTCAGGTATGACTCTGATCTTATCTGGGTTTGATTATAGATATGCATGGGCGGCAGTGGCCATCAGGTATACAGCCTGCTCGTTTGCTACTTCCATAAATAAAAAAAATACGTTATTAAATTTAGCCTTTTCTAAGTATTAAGTAAAATATTTTTTATATCTCTCCATCACTACACTGTCACACTCAGCCTTAAGAGTCTTTATTTACACATTATTTTGCACTTAATATATTTACTCCGACGCAAAAAGAGGAGTGTTAAAAGTTTGACGAGATTGTCTATGGCCAGGTACCTCTCAAAAGATTTATTTCACTTTTTGGAGTGTACTCCTTTATAATCGATCTTCATATAAGGCACCCGGCATGAAAAAAATATGAGAAGTAAAATCTAGAGATCGAATGACCTCGTTACGTTTTTGGTGCGCAACTTATTGTGCGCATCTTTCCCTTTTTCATCTGTCGCATAGATGACGCTGTTTACAACAATTGAATATTACTTCAAGTTTTCTCATCCGTCGCATACTTGGCGCTGTTTACAACAATTGAAACTTATTTCAAGTTTTTTCATCTGTCGCATAGATGGCGCTGTTTACTTTTTACTTTGTAATTAATTTTATTGCGCCTGTTTAGATAATCGTACTTAAGTAGTGAACTCCAGTCATGCGTCGGAGCTGACACACACTTTTGCTTCTTTAAATATATAGATTTTATTTCATTTTCATTAATTAGTACTATACTCATAGGGGTATCCTATAAGACTTAGATAAGAATATTATTATGACTCATATGAGTCATAATAATAATATTTCTACTTTTGCCAGTTACGTTACTTTTACGTTCCTTAAACAATTTTTTAGACAATATTTAATAAAACTTTGGTTAGTCACGTACATTAACAGCCAGTTTATATTTTCTTTTGCGCCCGTTCCCGTATAAACTGAGAAAACAAGTTAATTCGTTGGTGTTGATGATCCATTAAAACTTTTCAGTCGTAACGCTATATGGACATAAAACCCAATTATTTGCACACTGTTCACGCATTTAACACGAAGAGGACGGGCTACACCCTTTTGCGTGTCCCAAGTTATTAACTCACAATATGTGTCATGCTCTAACCAATTTTATAAGACCTGGCGAAACATACTACATTTTCCCCAGTACCTCCTTATTTTAGTACAGAGTGGGAAGCAGAGAGGTTCAGCCAAAATTGGTTGTTTAATTATTCTGATGAATCTCGTAGCACCCGCTGTTTTATGTAAATGCTTCTTTGCGTGTTGTGTCATATCGACACAGTCCGAGAAACAAAGCGATAATCACATTTTCACTTTGTGGGGTTTATTTAAAAACCCTTTTAACATTACCGAATGTTTTTAGAAATTACCTGAAACGGGCGTGAACTAATGATACCAAGTTTATAGTAATATAAAGTTCTTGAGATCCCTATTATTTACTTATTTCACAAAATGGAATAAGCAAACGTGCGTGCAGTCCATGTGACGGTAAGTGACTTCTGCCGTCCGTGTTATTCTGTAAATAATCAACCTCAAATAAGTGTCGTACCTGATGTTGGCCCTAAATGCGTTGATTCCTCTGAGGACTAAAGCTTTATACCAGTATCTTGTGACCTACGGGAAATTGTAATAAAAAGTAATATATTGAATTTTCCTATTGATACTAGCTGACCCGGTGAACTTTGTTCCGCCTATAATTCAATAAATGAGCAGACTTAGAATTTTATCAAAAATTAATACGAAATTATTTCGTTAATTTTCAATAAGGATACTAAACATAAATATTTTTTAAATTTAAAAATGAAGTATTAATATTATAAAAGCAAATTTCTTGCTGGAACTTCATTGGTGCCAGCAACGCATTAGCTTTATAGGCCATCTGTTTCGGCTCATGGATTGCACTCTTCAGTGAGGCATCTTGTGATATACGATATTTTGCCTTCTTTTATCAGGCGCAACAACAAATGAAGCAGATTGTTCCCTGACCCGTGAACATGCCACGTATAATTAATTATAAAAAATAAATGTATTTTCTAGATTCTAATCACTAATATTTAAGGATTGGTGATTTGTTAATAGTTATTATAATAATAATTTCCATCCATCCATTCATCAGCTTTTCCACTACAAGTCACTGCTGGACATAGGTAATCCTAATCTACGGTACACTGGTCTTGAGCCATTTGAACTCGATTACTCGCCGTCATCTTTAGGACATCAGTCTACCTGGCCGGGGGGCGGGGGGCGGCCTATACTCCATTTGCCCAGATGTGATCTTCATCTCGAATGAACTTCTACCCCACGACTCTTCTACCCCACCAGCCATCCATCCTACGAACTATTAGTTAGAGCTATGTCGGTAATTTTCATTCTCACACAAATTTCATCATTACAATGCTGTCGTAGGCGTAGGGAAATAGCGAACGTAGCTCTTTCCATAGCTCGCTGGGAGGTTTTGACCTTACGTATGAGACTGACAGTAAAAGACCACGTCTCGGCGCCATATGTCATCACTGGCAACACACTGCACACTACCACACTGCACGAACATTTTCAACTTCAGGCTGTGAGGAATACTGGATGATAAGATATGGCGCAGTTTTCCGAACGCTATCTAACAATAATTTAAATGAGTTTAATATCTATAACTATTTAATATTTTCGTTTTGAGTAAATATTTTGTGTCTGTACACACTGTCTTCTGTTTCCTTTAATATACTTTAAATCTTATGACTACTGGAAGAGATTCCTTATTCTTCTACTGTATTGTGTGCAATTTACAATACCTTGAATGTCGGATTAAATCCAGGTTCTTTGATAACCACCACAACCAAAATATCTTCCACAAATAAAGTCATTTGGAAACAACCATTGTATTTTTTTTTGGTTCGCTACAAAATGTCATGATGTTAGTGTTTTCCCACGAAATAGTAAATGTAATGGCTCAGATGAGCTCGCAAAGCCAGGTTCTGCTGCGCCTGGAGACGCTGGCGGTTCGACCTGTATACCAAAGCGTACCATGCTGGGGCCGCGTAGGTAAGTCTTCCTCCACCTGCGGGATCATGTGCAACGAGCGATCGATGCTACATCCTAGGTATTTCACCAAAGGCTGCTAAGCTATATCCGTCCCACAGATCCGCAGCGGCTCCGGCTTGATACGCTGCGGCTGAAAAGTATTGCGACTGTCTGACCGACATTGACAGCCATGCGCCACTTATTGAGCCACATAGGTAGTAGGTCATGTAGACGCTGTATTCTTCTAGCAGCTATGTCGGCTCGTCGGGACGACGCGAAGTACGCTGTCCTCCAGATGGTCGCGAAGAGTGGGAGCGTCGTTGGTGTATGTAGAGTAGAGCCACGGCAACGGGCAGCTACCCTGTGGCACTCCCGCGCGAATGGGCCTAGGGTCTGAGGCTATGCCCTCAACCGAAATATAGAATTGCCGCTCACTTAAAAACGATACTATCAACCGTACCAGCGTCACAAGCGCGTGAGTTTTCATCAATTTGTATACGAGCCCAGCGTGCCATACCCGATCGAACGCCTTCTCTATGTCGAGAAAGACGCCGACCGTATGACGGCCGTAATTAAGCTCGGATGCCAAATGATGGAGTACTCGCGTCACCTGTAGCGTTGTTGAATGGCCGGCGGAATAGAATTAAGGTAAGGATGCAGTCGTTTCAACGCTAGCCTCTCGAACAGCTTAGCTGTAGTCGATAACAACGGTCGATATCTTTCCCCGGTTTTGGGAGTACAATTACCTTTCCTAACTTCCAGGTGGTCGGGAAGTGGTCTGTGCGTAGGATACGGTTAAAGAGCCTGGTCATTGCGACCAAGACCCCTCGCTAGTTAACGCTACACGACACGAGGGGATCTAGTATCCTTTTTATGTAATCAGTTTTTATTGCAAGTATAGTAGGTCCCACGTAGTCTCCACTATCATAGTCTCTAAACTAAATGTAGAAATGTGTCATTAATCCATTATTGTCCCACTGCTGGGCTCGGGTCTTTTCTCAAATTGAGAGAGTTTCAGACCATAGGCCACCGTGCTGACTGTGTGATGTGCGAACTTCGGCAGACTACACACACCTTCACGAACTTTTTTCTTAAATAACTCTCAGGCGTGCAATTTTCCTCGCAATGTTTTCTTTCACCGTAAAGTAGTGATAATTAATATCTAATACGCACATCAATTTAGAAAAATCAGTGGACTGAGATTCGTACTTCGGACTCTCGATTGAGAGGCCAGCTGTCATTGCTCAAAAGCGAAATGATAGCTGCTAAATAGTCGTTGTTTGTTTTAAAATACAAAATTGTCTTTAATTATCATATACGATTTAAACGATTTATTTTTTGAAGACCTGCGTGGCGGAGCGGTCACCATACCAGTCTAATACGCAGTGAATACCGGTTTCGATTGAGTAACAGACAGATATCTGAATGATGAATTAAGGTTTTTGTTCAGGGTCTGCGTATTCCTCTTTGTGTCTCCATGACTATTATTTAATTTCGAGTTGGAATCTTTTACAAATAACCACTACGTCGTCAGGATATCTACATTCATATCAAATTTTAGGGTTCTGTATCAAAATTATTGAACCCGGAAGTTATGGGATTACAATCTTTGCTGACTATTGTACGCGATAGGTACTTGCGATTTATTTGGCTTGCTTCCACGAGAGCTTCTGGAAGCCACTCAACGATATTTGAAAATTTATGTTAAAGGTTAAATTGTATAATCATGCGACCTTTAAGATATAGGTCATTCAATTTAAAAAGTAATGTAGAATGAGATACATATTTTTCTCTGGTCATAATATTTATTTTATATAACCTCAAACGATTGTATATAATAATATTTTTCGAAATGAATAACTGTGGCCACAATTCTTTTGGCTAATGAAGATAATGTTGATAGAGTTTTCTAGATATAATATAATATTACTTATCAACATGATTTTTCAGAATACTTGCGACTGGAACTTAAATCGTACGTATTTGGTATGGATATGAGCCATAGTAACCACCTAACATCAGGTAAATAGTTATGTTTCGTAGCTACGCGTAGTATATGATTATTCATCCTTTTTGAGGAAGTCGGTTAAAAATGGACGCCACGAATACACGGCGTGTCATTTAAACATGAGGCATGATAAATGAATGCGTTCATTGTTCTATAGCTATAGTATACAACTTTTGAATGAAAAACAGAAGTTATTTACAGTCACTGTAGAGACTTAAGTTAAAGAAACACAACAGTATTAAAGTTGAAACTTTAATACCGTTATGTGTTTGTAGATCTAATCCAAAAATGCATCTCGAGTCTTATTACTCGGAAAGTCGTCGAGTTAAAAGAGTAAATCCTTCTTGAAAGGATCACAAAGTACATTTTTATCCTGACCATCTCGTACAAATCGCCAGAGCTCCATCTCTTAGGGTCTTTTGTCAGCAATCCCGCGCACTTGTGTACGCGTCCTTTGTGAAATTTCCTTCATAGATTGAACTTATATAATGGTACAAAATACGAGATATAATCTGCTTGTGGTCACAATATTGCGAATGGAGGAAATATGCACAATCTCATTGATACAACTTACATCTGAATTGGAATGTATCAACCCTACTCAATAAATTATGTTTCTATAAGAATGTAACATTACCACATAATGATTTTATTGTAAGAGATATCTGGTAAATAGTACGTGTAATAAGCATTAATATAATTAAAAGTAAGTACCTAATGACGCAAAGTACTTATTTAAACTCAATTTAGTTTTCATTTTGTCGTCCCGACATTATTATCGTTAGACGGTTAATAGCTTATCTTGACACTTTGAAAGATATTAACCCAGTGTGGTATGACCAAGGAGGTACTATCACGTCTTTCTAGCGTGATGCTGTTCATGCGTTTCATTAGAAGGGTTGAAATTCGAGGCCACGATGTTAGCCATTACGAGTGGCAACGCATAGGTAATTGACTTTAGGTAGAACCCTTTTTCTATGAGAAGATGGTAGCAAATGTTTTAGCGACAGTAACCAGATGGACTGCTTCTAAAAAAATTGTTATCGGTTGGCACATTTTAATTTGGACGCGTAAAGTATGTCATTCGTACTTGGCCAGGGTGGCCTGAAGTCCTTTCATTCCACCACATATCTAGCCTGCTGGTTTTTTTTAATAATTATAATTATGAATCATCATCTATTAAAATCATATTATTCCGAGATAACATATTTGTACGATTACGAGTAAATTATTTCTAGCCTCATAGATAAATTGAAGTACAAAAATAAAAATGGACATGAAGATTTAGTTATATACTCGTACCTACTGAGACATTTTCTTTTGAAAAATGCTTAGTTCACTGGACCACTTGGAAAAATGCCAGAACTTCCAGCATTCTAAGATGTTGTCAGATTCTATACCAATTCTAAAAGGCGCATTTACTGTTTACTTTCATTGTCTCGTGCTAGTTAACATCAGCTATTCTTGGCTAAACATTTTATTGAGACGTTAGTCGGTGGCCTATTAGCGAAGCAAAATTAAAAAAGTTTATTCCGGCTATTCTGTGAATGAAACAGATTCACTGTAGAAATAAATTTTATTTTGTGGGAAATGTTTAATATCCTTCAGTAACATTTTGTATAGTATTTAAAGGCGGTATATCCCCGCGTAGTTCGATTCCGCAGGCCACTCCAATTTCTATCTTACACAGAAGTTACAGAGTTAGCGCCATTGTGTTGTAGTTTGAATGAAGGGTGTGGCAAAGAAGAGCACGTAGCTGTTAGGCGCAGCAGCGCACCTGAAACCGATTCCAGGTAGGTAGGCAGGTAGGTAAGTCTATGGCCGGCAGTCGATAAATACGGTTAGATGACATGCTCGCTTGCTTTTTCTGTAATATAAAAAATCTTTAAATTTCAATTGGTTGAAATTCGTTAAATAAAGACATGTAAAAAGGTAAAAAGATTAATGCCAAATTTAATCTAATGCCATGTATACGAATTGAAATTGGTCTTACTTAAATACGATAGAGGCATTTTGTAATGTTCGTATAGTCGGAATTTATTAAGCATTAACAACGTTTTATTTTTTGTTTGTGTCATTTAAATTAATAACTATGCAGAATTAAACAACATATTAATGATTAGAAAATCTTTAGGTTAATGGGTACAATAAACGTAAGTTTACGTTTAATATAACCAAAAGTTACCCGATTAATCCTAAAGTACATGTTAGATTCATGCTACTAAACCACAAGTTAGTTCTAACTTTACAGTTAGTGGTAAAGGTACGTCGAGTCCTGCTGTAACGATCGATTTTAACTTAACTGAACTAATAAGTTAACTTTAAAGTTATATCGTAGTTACAGGATCCTTTAAGTGCTTAAATATTACTATGTACCAACTATCTATGAAGCGTTAGTTTTTTTATTTAGTTTGCATTTAAATATGCCGTGCCAAAATGAGACATTCCAGGTTGTTCTTAATTTACATTTAAGTTTTGACCCTCATTATGTTTTTAGTTACCCAACTGCGTCAGAAAGAGGGCGTCTCGTCTACGTCAGAGAGAGTTTTTGTAGCAAACGAGCATGCAGCCCACCTGATGGTAAGTGGCAACTGCCGCCCATGGACATCTGCAATCAACCCTAGGTAAGATCGAAACCTTACGTAAGGTTAGCCACAGATGCGTTATTACCCCTGAGGACTAAGATGGAATGCCTCGGAAAAGTATGTCTCCCTTACCACACCCTTCAGACCAGAACTCAACAGCGCATGACACTGCTGTTAATAGGCAGAGATAGGAGTGACGGTGGTGCTTCCGGACTCGAACCACATAGAGTTCTACAACCTTCAAATGTTTTTCAAGCGTATAAATGTTTCTTTGTAAGTAGGTCCTATTCTTTGGCACGCGCTACAGCCCAAAAGGCTTGACGGATTGTGACGTATGGCATATCATTAGAATCGTCTCAGTTTGGAAAGTGATAAAGGCTAAATAATTTCAAAAAGTAGCGCCTGCAAATAGGAAAAAAGGGGGGGAGTGACGACTTTTTTATTAGCACACAACAATATGGGTATCAAATGAAAGCTAGTAAAAAGACCATTATAAAAATATATCTATTGTAATACTTAATATCGTAAAACTTCTGTGAAGCGTTAAATTATGTATTGTATAATTATGTATTGTATCGTTATGAATAAAAAAAATCAATTGATGCAGTCGGGTTTTTTGTTTTTAATATTTTTTACAATGATACTAGTTTATAAAGTTGTTGTAGTTTTATGCAGTTTTAAAATTAAATATATTTAGGCACGCTATAAGAGAAAAAAATATTGACGTTACAATTTTTGTAGTGGTTATGCTAGAGCGTTACGTTACAGTAAGAACATTAATTAGTAGATATGATGTTTGCAGTAGTAGTGTTATCAATATCTATAAGGGCAGGTAATGAGTGCTTGTACACATTAATACATGCACTCTTTTCATGCTATAGATTTTCCATATGGAGTTTTTATATATATTATGGAAGTAGCAAACGAGCATGCAGCCCACCTGATGGTAAGTGGCTACTGCCGCCCATGCACATCTGTGGTTGATTACTAGGTAAGATCAAGGTCTCACCTAAGGTTAGCCACAGATGCGT
>MOOZ01000449.1:170307-189508 GCA_002930495.1 Cecropterus lyciades | reverse complement strand
GGACCTATGCATTGGATATATATATATATATATATTTATATTCACTTTTTGCTAAAGTGACCGTTTTCTTCTACATAATTATTCTTTAAACCTCCTAATTTTGTAATTATCCTTTGACCCTACTTCTCCATGGTTGTTACTCATGCGAGCTATGTGTCTGTGCACATACCATTTAAACGTATGTAGGTAGTGTTTTTTGGTATTCATGATTTTGAAATTAGCGCCATAATTGTATAACAATTGGCCATTCGTGTTCAGACCGTACAGAAGCGTCTGGCGTGACTAATATGGCAATAGAATTACATCGTTCTCGCATGAGATGTCAAGTGACAAGAGAACAGCGCATATGCAAAATTATATTGTCACACATGATATTGGTATGGTACAGTATAGGAGTAGCAAACGATAGTCTATGTAGTGTACCTAATGTTAAATGGCTACTGCCACTTGAGTTAAACTTGGAGCCCTACCCGAGGTTGGCCACAGGTGTAGAAATTGTCTTTATGGATTAAGGTAAAATTATTATCAATGTCTCTCTGTAATCACAATTTTCAAACCAAACCACTGCATTATGTTTAAATTAAATGTCGAGTACTCATTGATTATTTGGTACTCGGTATATTCGGTGATCCTTCGCACGTTGAACGCATATCGTTCGATTGTGCTCTGTACTCACTTTGTCAGTACTTTCAACTTAAATTGCTTTTATCGCATATACATATTGCATTTTCAGGGCAATATGAGCTCACGTATATAAAGAGTAATACTTTACTTATAATATTTCATACTTCACAAAGTACTAAGTTGTAAGTAATATAAAATGAAAAAAAAACTGATTTAAAATATTTTTCCGTGGAATTCGTATGTATGTGCCAAGAAAAATACTCGAAAAACTGCACTAATCGAGTTAATTTTTTTTTCATTCGCTTCAGAATTCGTTGGATTGAATATCTATTTATTTTCAGTGATAATTATTAAAAAATAAATATTGAATTCAATTTCACTATAGTCGGAAAAAGTTGGATGTCAAATATGTCATTGAGTTCATATCAATTGACACCCAATTGACAAATAATGTAAGGTTTATAGTATTTTAAATCTATAAATGTGATTCTGTTTATTTCAAATATTATTACACTATAACTCGATAATTATTATTTATATTTAAAACAATTGTAAACTTATAAAATAATTAAACTTTCTATGATAATATGTGGTGCCATCTATTATAAAATATTTTACTACTATTGATATGGAAGTTAATAACATACAGCTAGGTATGTATCATGAGCCACAGAAGAAATACTTTAAATGACAGGATTGCTTTTATTGTTTATAATTATCCTCCTAAATTGGTCTCAAAAATAAAATTTAGGGTGCTCGAGCGATAAGTTTAGGTCAATCAAATGGGCATAATTGACTATAGAGCTAACTAATCCACCCTTATTTTTTTTTTTAATTACCGAGCGTAATAAGGCGTGCTCTTTTAGATTTTCCAAACTATTTAGTACTTGTATTCGGCCGAGTTAGTTAGTTTAACTAACCAATTTTAGGTAATTAGGTTAGAGTCACTGTAAAAACTACGTAGAATGGTTGTGGCATTTCATTATATTAATTATAACAGATAATTTATAGTTAATAACAGATTGTAAAATTAATATTTAAAATTTAATAATTGTAAGTCATGTGGAATTACATGGGTGACTGCCTTCTGGTAATAACTTGCTCCTTTTGTTTTCATAGACAGTACCCGCTTTTAAAAAATAGTGCTTGCGAAAATAGTGTTCGGGTCATGTCTGAACCGAATTATTCAGTTGAGTACTCGGTTTGATAAAAGTAAAACCGATGACACTCGGCCTTCAGCTAGGTACTCGGTAAATTTAGACCTCACCCGTTTTAATTCTTTAAATCAATATGGACACCATTATGTTGGCTCTGTAATTCGTGGTATATTTTGAATGAGAAATGTAAATTTGTCACTACCACCATAAAACCCATTATAAGATTCATTGATTTGTCAAACCATAATTAAATATTTACATACCTGTCGTCTGAAGTTGAATAATATTTCCACGTACCAAATTTTTCGCTTAAATATATTCTTAACTAGCAGATCCCCGCGGTTTCGCCCGCGCTTAAAAAATGCCTAATAACGTGAATGATTTGGTGAATTGAGTTTCTGCATGGGAGCTCCCCCCTCTGCTTAGAAGGCTTCTTAAAACGATGCCCATAAATAACTCCAAAATTCGACGTGAAAGTTCCTGCTGTTTCAGAATTTTATCATCCGCCCTCCTCCTCCCCAAAAGATCACCGTTGGACTTAAGTACATTATTATTTTCTATATTACATAAACTTTGGTCCTAGTGCCCTTAATTTACTTAAAACAGAATGTTAACATATTCACCAATTTTAACGAAATATTATTAAGTCAACTAATAAGCAGCTAAAATTTGTGAATGCACACTGAGCCGAATATGTCTTTACTTTGCAAAATTCTCAATTTCAGAACTTAAAATAAGCAAACTAATATAGGTACTGCAGTCTCTCGTGTTTTTACTTCCCGGCTTTACATATGTACGTGCAGAGTAATATATAAACAGATAATGGTGGAACTTTTAACAGTAATACTCGCATCTGGACAGTTTTTTTTCCTGTTTACATTTTTGTACATACGTCTATTTACATTTGATGGCTTTAGTACATAAAATTTTGTTGATTTAAAAGAGTATATATTTCTTTAAATATGCTACTTAAAACGTCCATGACTGGAACTGTTTCAATTCAATTCAAATTCAAAATTAAACAAAAAAAAATTTAAGAATTCTAATACAGTCTACAACTTTAGTTATTTCTTACAATCTTTTACTTACATTTTATGTATAGTGTATTTATGAAAATGCATCACTGTAGACTATGTTAACAGTTGTAATTGTAGGTGGCAACAAAACATATTGATTTTCATGTGATCTTACTCGAGAAAGGACGACGTAAAATAAAAGGCCATATGACCATGAGAAAAGCACTTTTTTCTTAGGTCGATGCCAACTATCGCGAAAGTTTGTCCCTGAGATTCATTTATTGTTATTCATATATTTGCTAACGATGTCTTCACAGGAAACGGTAACCATTTAAAATATATAGGCAAATTAGTCGGTATCATCTAGTTCCGCGGTTTAGTCCGGCCGCGGGGCCGGTGATGTCACATGAGATGTCCAATCCTATACCAAAAGTATTATGATATCACACATATTAGGAGAGGTTAAATTTTTCAATACTATAATAGGAACACCAACTTTCAATTTTAATTTGTGAGATGGCAAGCCGGCAGGATTGTGGTAATTTAAAATTTTTTCTTTGTAATGTGGCGTAGTACTTATCTTCGACAATACAACACTGTCAATCGATTTGTAACACATAAAAACATCGGGTACTTTTCCAAAATAATTTTGTTTATCTCATTTACTGACTCGTTTCTCGGTGATATCACAGCTCTCGAACTAAGCCAGGTCTACGTTACGGCTGATTTGCGAGGGGCCATACTGGCGGCGGCAGTGTTTATTTTCTTAAATTCGTAATATCTTCTGAATGGAATGTTCGATTTGAGTAATTCAAAAAGTTATCTACAGGTATTGAAACAGTTTTGTATATGAAATGGTTTATTTGGATAAGGATAAATATAAAAGTATGGTTATCATAGCCTGTTTTGGTCAGCTTTTTTAATAACTTTTAAAATGTAAAAAGTGGTTGTAGTGACATAACTACAATAGTTGGACATATAGTATCGTGAGGTTTTATGAAGATATGTGCTCTAATATTGTAGAACGTTTTTTGTTATATCGTTAGTTTTTGCAGCGTACACGACGAAAATAATTTTAATGATTTTTTTTTACACCTTACTGAAATTTTAGCAAGGATCCCTTATTTTTTCTAGTAATAAATATAGCTTATGTTACTTTCAAATAATGTAGAATTGTAATAGTGATAGAATATTTAAAATTATTTATTAAATACAAAGTTTTCCTCTTTATAATATTAGTATGAGATGAGCAGACGACCGAGTGATGCGAGGCAGAGGGGACGGACTCGCCGTAGGCATCTCAAGGAAAGAACGCTGGCTCGCAGAGCTTTAAATGTTTCGCTGCTAATTACTTCTAACAACGTTATTTTAGAAACCAATCATCGGATTAATATAGGGTACAGGGCAATTTTAATCTACATTAAATGCTTAAGCTAACTTACATATTTTTTGGGTTAAGGATTAATACTGAACTAAAGAAAATAGCTTTGAAAATAACGTAATGTTTTTAATTAAAAATTAGAACATAAAAGTAGTTATTGTAGGTCAACCGTAAGAGATAGAGATATGCTATCGCGGACTTATTTGTAGCATTTTTATAGATTTTGGATTCGTTACTATATTAATATAGTAACGAATTCAAAATGCAACTGCATCTTTGTTAGTTTACACGGCGTTCGGGTGGAAAACTCCCGCTTGGCGAGATTTTTTGCAATATCTTCAACATTTATCACCTGTATTTCTGTTAATTTACATCAAAGCATACAAATTATAAAAATAAAATACCTAAACCTTCCTCAGAAATAAAACGTAAACGCTTTCTACACTCATAAGCCCCGTATTAGGATTTTCTCCTGTATCGTGGGTGCCATGGACACACAAAGATGAATACACAAACACCCAGACCAGAATCTAAACTCATAATTCATATGTCTGTCTGGCCGGGGATCGAACCCGGGACCCACTGCGTGTCAGACCGGTGCAGTGACCGCTCCACCACGCGGGTCGTCGAAATCACTCTTTCTTTTGTCGAAAATCGTATAAAAATCCGTTTCGTAGTTTTCGAGTTTATCGCTTTCAGACAGACAGAGAGACGCGGCCGGGGGACTTCTTTTTTATAATATCTGTTGATCATAATATTATTATGTATACTAACCATAAAAATCCAATAATATGTTGAGTTTTTATGGTTAGCATTTTGTAATAGGGTCATAGTCAAAAGCTGAACAAATTTTGACATTTTTAATACCTTATGAACGCACTCTAATTAAAAATTGTTATGAATATTTATTTATTTATTAAGTAATCCAACAGCAAAACAGAAAATATTTACTTTATACATTTTATAGTACTAAATGAAGGCAAAACAGGATTACACAAATAGTTCAGAAAAACACATATGACCATTTATAAGATTTATGATGCAGATAAAACTATCCTTCGATTACATTAAGAAACACTGAATATATAATGTATAGACGTTAAGCTTGGGTTTTACGTCGAATTTGTTTAGAAAGAACTATTTATACTAAATTCAATACAATGACTAATAGTTGTGCTCTAAAAGCTTACACGTAACGATGTGTTTGCATCGAAGAGGTTCTTTGACAAGTCATTAGCTCCAGGTGATTTATTGTCTAGATCATGAAAGCGCCAGTAAAGTGCTATTCCTTATTAATATGACGGTATTATAAATGGCTTAGCAATAAAAATCATTTATTACATGGTTGAGAAATTATCGACATCTTAAATCGTTTAGAACGAGTATGGCTCGACCGGAGAGGTACTACTGTCACGATTATTTCTAACGTAACCCATTTTTGGTATTACGGTTGAATAATTTCTGGTATTTCGGTTAAATAACCACATCTGGTTACCGGATAACTTTCATATGAGGTTAGTAAAAAATAAAAAATAATCTATGGCAGCATTTCTTGACTGAAATTTTACTGTCGTGTTATGAAATTGAATTATTAACCTGTAGACTAATGTATATACTTGCTAATTGAAAGAATTATTCGATTCCATTTAAAAGTATAGTGGCTTCCAAAATTCCAAAATTTCACACAAAATCGTAACTATAACAATTTAGTCAAAACTAAATACGAAGTTTTTAATTTGCTTATGTTCGTAGAGAACGTAAAAGAAAAATTGTATCTTTATATATAAAAAAGAAACTATTCTCCTTTATCGTAAAGTTATGAAGTTTTGTCATTACTTGTTTATACTTCTTCTATACATTCAGTGAAGTTTCTCACCCTCCCAAGTGTTGGAAACTTCGTTGAGCAATTGAGGAACGTTTTCAATAGCCCATTTGAACAACAGTTACATGTTGTATTTAAGTTTGGTACAAAATGTATACCTTGTTACTTGTCGATGTATTCAGTGATCAATGATAATGTAATGTAAGCGCACATAGAATATACGTATTTTATGAGTTATGTATAGTTTACATGGACGAATGAAAGACACTGAATTTTTTTTTGAAGTCGTCTATGATCTTCCAGGAATAATCCTGGAAGATCATACTTAGGTGATACTACTGAGTCGCCTTTTTTCCATTTCATTTAGGAATTATACGAAATATTTTAACAACAAACTCACGATACTGTTAAGAAAATAATGTTATTATCAGGAAAAACGTAGGGCGGTGTAGAATACGTAAGTAGCGTAAATGGTGAAACCTTCCGTGCAGCGTTAGATTCATAAAGTACTACCCTCTACTTCTGATTTATAATAATAGTACCGTGCTACAGCTGTGTTAAACACTAGATCGCTCTAGTATTTTCTATTAATTTCAGTACTCAAATCAACAGTAACATTCCGATAGATTTGAATTGCATGAACCATGCATATTGTATTTGACGTCATAGTTTCTTTTTTATTTGATTTATTCACAATTTATTTAATTTTCTCTTTGTTGTTTGTCCTCTGTGAGTCTTGTTATCTGTAAACCGGATTGAACTTGCATTATAGGACGGCGATTTTAAACGGTACTACAAGTCAAATCTTCCCGATTGTATAGATTATGTAATTTGCTTGCGGTCTTGCGTATCATGGGATATGCCAAAATGAAAGCAAAACGCTGTTTTTTTATCAGATTGTAATAGGAAACGAGCATGTAGTCCACCTGATAGTAAGTGAATACATGGACATCTGTAAGAAACTTCATATAGAACAGGGGTTCTATCTGAAGTCAAACACATACATTGCTTTTCCTGAGAAATAAGATGTTTGGAACAAAACAAAATATATAAGTGAGTCGGCAAGCACCCCCCTCCACTGAAACGCAAGAACTGCTTCATGCTAAAAAAAGGTGTGGCGATGGTACCTCCCCGGTCTTTTATAGTATGGAAGTAGCAAACGAGCATGCAGCCCACTTGATGGTAACTGTCACCTATGGACATTTGTAATCAACTCTAGATAAGATCAAAGTCTCACCTAAGGTTAGCCACAGATGCGTTGCTACCCCTGAGGACTAAGATGGAATGCCTGGGAAAATATGTCTCCCTGACCACATGCTTCAGACCAGAACACAAAAGCGCATTACACTGCTGTTATTAGGCAGAAATAGTTGCGGCGGTGGTGCTTCCGTAGCGGAACCACAAAGAGTTCTACCACCTTCAAAATTAGTTCTACCACCTGGTAAAAACCAGTGATAAACCATTAGTGAACTATAAAGTACACAGGCCTGTGTAAAAGGCGTAGCAGGTTAACGATTGGCTAATGTTACAAGACGTAGCAACGTGCCACGATATGTCCCCGTACTGTAAATGTTAGCCCTACGACTATATACACACATATTAGGTACCTGCGATAATGTAGTTGTTGTCACAATTAGTTTTAACTAGCTTAACACACGACACGTAACGTTTTGCTCGCATGCGACTGTATACTCGGTCAACGATATGGACTTTGTAATATAAAATAACCTACCGACTTTGACAATGTAATTCACTATGGTCAGTTCCTTATAATAACTTAATCATAGCCAATATTGATGCAAGTTAATTAAATACGATTGCGATACACAAACTCATAATAACTACGGCGTTAGTACTAAGTAAAGCGGCCCATTCCTCGGCTGCCAGAAACGCCAACTAAACTTTGAATCGGGGTTAACCAACGGACAGGTCTATATCCGGTCGACTTAGCTCTTTAACAGGTTTGCTAAATTTGCGGACAAATCATGCCATCTCGATCGTTACTTGGTTTAATTTTATTGTCTATATGACATTTGCCATCACTAAGCACAATCCAAAATTTAGATAGTTAAGTCTATATCAAACCGTTTATATTTTCACAGCGGACTGTAATCGTATGATATGTTGATTGAAGATGTATCGCTATCTAATTATTATTGTTTACCATTCTTTGACATAGACGCACCCTGCAGATGCGAATTACTAAATTATATTAATCATTACTGAGCAAGTATCTTACCCTAACGGCCGAGAAAGTTCAAAAACATATTGCACCATATAGTTTCAATGTGGGTTAGTACGGGTTAGTTCGGATAGTCGTCCAATATAGTGTTTAGGTGTTAACAATGCTTTATAATAGCCAAGACCCTTGAAGAACTCGTAAAAGTTATATGAGTTCAAGTATCACGCTCATATTTTCACCAGCGGTTTTACTCAACCAAAGGCCGACATATTTCGCAAATTGACATATCGCTTTCAACATGACTGCACATAGATCCATGAGCGAATATCGTCAAGTGGTTTGGACGTAAAAGTGTTAAATAAACATAGATTATTTCAAAAACACCTGTTACTAAGGATGTGATATAAAAACAAAGTAAAAAAGAACCAAAATTTGTGTAACATTTGTAGCGATTTTCATATCAGTTGATATCCGCTTCGAATTTTTTACGACAAATACAATCACATTAACATTCAAAAGTGTTGAACGAAGTGACTTTAAACACTTTTGAATGTTGAAGTACCACTGGGAGGCCACATGGGTTTAAGTATCGTTTACGGATTTAATAACTCCCACAGCCTGTTTCATTTATAAATCTGTTTTTTTTTTACCCTATATTTACCCCTACCATAAATTTATACCATATATCTTATATCCTAAAATTTTATGCCTTAATCTCGATCGCAAAAGTTATTTTGACGTTTTACAGAAATTACCCTACGATTATAATGGAAAATAGATCACGTGAGATCAAAACCTACTTCCTACTGGAGGATTATGTTTTAGCACGAAAGTATTACGTGATCGATTAGTAATAGTCTAGTGAAGGAATTACGAGTTTTAGAAGCTTTGTTCAGAAATACCTACCTGCTCACTGCGGAAATTTGAGAATAATAACTATTTTGTGACAAAATCTGTTTCTGCTTTATCTATCATTAATTTGTCATAAGGCTATGGTTTAGAATTTTTTAAGACAAATTGACGTACTTAAAATGTTTTAATTTAGTCCTTAACACTTTCTCTGCGTATATTAGGAGTACCAATTTCGACTTTACGTAAAGTGTAATCAGTAAATGACATTATTTAACAGTGATCACTTAATATCGAGTCCTTTGTTCACGAATATTTTAGGATATTAAACATTATTTCTTACCTAGTAACATAGCTTCTTTACTGTCAGATAGTTGACTGTTGCCGACGACAGCCTCGCTGCCTTCCCGCCATGAGGGTGCCACTCGTGCTGTACATCGGACTTGCATGGTTCGCCCAGTGGGCACGCGAAGGCCTAATGCTGTAGAGAGAAGGCCGTGGGAGTGTTGTATTGGTGGGTACTCCACCAGAAGTGCTGGGTCAGTTACCTGTGAAGATAATTCAACTTAAAAATAAAAAAATCAATGAACTAGTGGGTACTAAAGTAGGTTGCAGGATGTTGAAATAAATATGTTCATGTTTGAACAACCACTTGTTCAATAATAAAACATTGACGTCACCAACGATATAAATTGCAACTATTAAAAGTAAGTAAATTTTTGCAATTAATTTGATCCGCTTACAAAATATGAGATTGATAAAAAGCGGCCCAAAAATAATAACGCAAATTAAATTAAAATAGACTATGACGGAACAAAGGATCGTGTTTTGCCTCAGGAAACCGAATACTTCGATAAAACAAAGACATAGAACAAAAATTGGAACAAAGGTCGATGGGGGAAAATATAAAAGGGAGTTAAGAGAAATTACGGCCACTAACAGATTGTTAATCAGTAGGGCATTTATAACTTTTTAAAAGTTTTAACATCGAGCGAAATCTTGATTTAGGTCAGCTGCGTTGGGATTTTGAAGTTTACACTTTTTTGGATACTATTAGTTGGGAAGTCTCGCCAGGGTATCTTTTATATTTCTGTTTGCTTTATTTTCTTTAATTTTTTTTGACACTGACAGAATTTTTGTTTGGACAAAAAAATATTCAGATTACAAATACGTGTCAGGATAACAAATTGGGTAAAAAATTTCGCACAAAGGAAACATTCACAACCTAAAATGTTTCATAGAATAAATCGGATGAAGTCATGCTTGATCATAAATATTTTTCGAAAGCACGCAGGCACAACATGCAAATATCAAGTTATGCAAAATTGTTATTTGCATAGGATGTAACTTTATCATCGTGTGATTGGATTGTTACTGTTGCAGTTATAAATATCTGTTATTTGCAATCCAATCACTTGATACGAAAACACGTACATCAACTTATTAGCAGTCAAAATAATGTATTGATCGGAAAGAGGATAAAAGAAGGACATAAGAAGAGTTGCAGCCATAAACATGAACGGATATTTCATTAGAGACAATGGTTTAGTATCCTTTAAATACCTGCAATGTCTCTCATTATTTATATTCACTCTTTTTCGATTTATATCCACTAATCAGGACTAAATTTACGCGGCAGAGTATGAGTATAATCATGGTCTCGCAAAGAGATCCAGTCAAGCAGTTCGAATGGGATAAACAATGTTGCATGCAACTAGAAAACGTATCTCGGAAACCATTAGTGTCACTCTTCAGACTAATGTTCACAATTACTCTGTACTCGTATCATTTAACAGTATGTCTATCATTCGTGTCTGTAGTTCAGCGTTCACTAACACAACTAGGTCAAAACATGCATTTACAGTAGCGCTTTCAAAACATTTCCGCATACCCGGTACCCTTTTCCCAATTTCGCGTTGATATCCTAACCAATCCTGTAGGATTTTGTACAGGTACGAGTTTGAAAACGTATCAAAACTTTTCACTGTTTTACGTTCAGTGCTAGAACGAAAATTTTTTGGTCGAATACTTTTTTAAACAATGTATCGACTGAAATAGCGACTGCATACTTAATTTGGACTGAAAAAATGTATTGACAGATATTTTCACTGAAACACTGTAACGTAATACATTTTTTTACAATGTAATTTATCACGATAAAATAGAATAATTATATCACCTTTTCTCCATCGAGGTCCCAACTCAATATTGCAGCCGGATATGACCGACCTGATGTGCAATTTAAAAATAATGAATCTCCTTTTCTGTTTTCTTGTTCATTGCCTGTTATTCTTGGTCCTTCTCTTGGTAGATCTAGGTAAAAAAAATGGAAATAAAATGTCAATAATTAAATACAAGCGTTAATGAAACAGTGTTTTATATTACTAATGTACGTATGTATGTAAACGTCATCATAATACGATGACGTTAACATACATTACTAATGCCTTCGATAAAAATATTTAGTTTTTAATCTAAATAGAAATGCATATAAATTTCTAAAAAAAACTCTATTCCTTCTGGAAGATATTAAAACAGCTGAAAACTATCGAAGTTCAAGGATTTATAAAATACAACATTAAGAGACAGAAATTAAAAAAAAAGAAAAAAACAAATTTTGTCTGTAATAATAATGTGTTGTAACTGATAACCATTAAATAAAAATAAGCAGTAATTTACAACTTACAAGTATTATTTTTTTATAAGATGCTTTTATATGATGTAAAATTGTATAATGCAACAAAATGTTGGGTTTGACAACCACAAAGTTTATTATTCACTTTTCAGTGTATTGAAATAAAACCTTGTTTTTTAAAATATTCTTTATATTAATTTATTTTCTCATTTTAGTTGACCCTTTCATTTGATACCTATATTGGGATGGTGGAACAAAAAATATGTAATCCGCCATTTTATTATGGCGGCAACCTTAGATTCGAATTTTTTTCCATGGTGTATATATTCTACAAGTCATGCCCCCTCATTCATATCCATACTGCTTGGCTTATACCAAAAGATGTTATCTCTTTATTTTTTGATAACGGCCATCTTGGATTTGAATTTTCTTTCTAAGTGTATTGTACAAGTTAAGCCCCTTCACTTGATTCCCATATTGGGTGGATTGTACGAAAATATGTAATCTTGCATTTTTTTAATGGCGGCCATCTTAGATTTGAATTTTCTTTTGTAGTGTACTGAGTGTGAGTGTGTGTATTGAGTGGGTTGTACAAAAATAAGTAAAACCCCATTTTATTGCGGCAGATTACCAACATCAGTCTAAGTCATGAGAACTAAAGGTGTATTCCAAATTTCAGCTCAATCGGATGTTGAGAAGTGGGTTAAATTCAGCTTGCAAGATTTGATCTAAACATACTTACATACAAACATTGTAAGTTAAATAAAAGCTTGTAAAAATAATTAAATCTTTTCTCTCTACATTTAAATATACATTTTTATCAGTCGGTGTATATATCATTATTAAATTTTGATTTTGTCGTATTGTCTGTTGACTAAAACTAATGTTTCAATGTTTTTATTTCATATGATAAAAAAGGGTGTATGTGCAATGTACACGCGGCAGAAGTTAAACAAATAATTATATATTTTGAGGAAATCAAGAATATAAAATACTGTGTAATGTATTCAATTTCATTTACTCGCCGACTTAATACTAAACATTTATGTGTTTGTGACCACTTTACGTGACGCATTTTTGTTTCATAGAGTTTAAAATTATTAAAATACGTCAGTGTTACAGTATATATGAGTAAAAAACTGAAAGGGAAAAACATTTTCCTATTTTCAGTATAAATAAAGTAGCATTTGCAACGTTCAATGACGATAAATCGATGTGTCATTTATGCTTGTCCGGTAAAACATTTTGTGTAATTTTTAAACTCTTCTCTGTTGCCTTTTTAAACGATTAGTATTCGATATTTTAAAACGCAATCATCAATAAATGTCACTATAAAATATATTATTTGATTTGTAGGGTGGTAGAACTTTTTATGGTTCAACTGAGGTAGTACTATTTTATTACACCAATTATTTCTTTTTTAGAACTATTGTATATAAGACAATCGAACTAAGTGGCAAAGAAAGTCTTCAGGTATGGCTCTAATTCTACTTGATATTGATTATAGAGTCCACCACGAGGTGGACTGATTGCTTACTCAATGCCACAAAAACAATCAAACCCTTATTATTGTTTTTTTAATAAATCATGTCTTTTTGCAATAACTTATAACATATCTTTACCATTTACAACATTACGTAGATGGTATACAAAAATGTCTCGTCTTTCATAGCAATTTATAATAAAACCTAAAATAAAAATATAATAACAAAATGTAAATCTTTGAAGTAAACATTTATTTTGTACGAAAATAGCGTTCTTGCTGAAACGAAAAATGAATTGGAATGTACCGTAACATTTCCTTGACAACGGGAAATGAATTTTTGGTTCGTGAATCGGGAAGTGTTGGATCTCTTGACCCAGCGTTTCAGCTGCGCGGCTGTATTCGGTGCTCCGACTTATTCTGACATATCTAGACCGACATTCTTGTTTCGTGTTTCCACATTTTTGTCTTCGATATGTAAACTTAATGTATACAATGGTTATATTATTTTAGCGAAAAGACTGCTTGCTTGGTGTCAGTCTTGATTACCATCGCTCCGATGGAAATAGATTTCGCAGATCTTAAATCCCGTGGATCCAGACAAAATCTAGAAGACGTAAAGCAGCATCATCCTATATAACCTACTACGGTCATCAACATGCTTTCCAGGCGTGGTAACTATTGATAAAAACCCTCAATATGGGTAGCACCATTTACAGCATTATCAGTGGACCTCAAAAGACTGATGAATGGATGAATGGAATTTTCGGTATGTAATTGTAATGTCCCGAGTAATTGTTATCATTAATTTTTCTTGTAAAATGATACGTCGGTCTTTAGAATTAAGTTAAAAGCACGATATAATATTTATAGTAACAAGTACTTGATAAAATGCAAATAAAACAAACGCTGTTTAATAAAGCGCACTGTAAAATATGATTAAGTACTTGGAAGTAAAAATGTGTATTCTGAAATTATCCAGCTTAACTTGTTCCAATATAGTAAGTTAATATCATAAATAAAATATTTATTGGAAAACTGTGTGTTATTGAGTTTTTTTCGTTGCCTCTTCTCCATTGACCTTGCGAAGCGATAATAGGTAATTTACAAACAAAAAATATTCTGCAATCAAACTCTTTTGAACAAAATATTTTGATTTTAGTTATAGTTAAGGCCACAGTCTGCAAATCTGAAAAACGTACGCATTTTAGTACAATACTCATTGAATATATAATCCCTAAGCAAGGAAAAAGATGGATTGTAGAAAGATATAAAAAGCACAAAAAAGTAATTGCTTGCTTATCCGTTAACATTTTCTATAACAGAAAGATGAATGTTGGTTAGGAGAAACGGAACGATGATATAACTTATGTCAATGAAGGGTATACTCGAAAATAACATCATTCAATACAATACAAATCGTTTTGTTTCTCATCTCTTATAAATATAAGGGTAATGATATTTAGTATGCACTTAAGTGATATTTTCATAAAATAATTTGCATAGTCGCTCTAGTCAACATGTAATTTATATAAATTTAAATGATCAAGAGTAAAAGTATTTATGCTAATATTATATTAGGTTTTTACCTATGAAATTACCGTTCTGCCGCACTGGCAATTTCAAATCAAAATATTTTTTTGGCTGAAAAGAATTTCAATTTAATTTAATTAAAAAAACAATTCCTTTTCCTAAAATCGTCATTTGTTTAGAAGTTAGTGTTTTGTTTTCATCGCATTCGAACATTTTTCGTCGTCATGGATACGTTTAAAATTCGAGTAATTATGGAGTATGAGTACCGNNNGCAACAAAGTGGCACAAGCGGCACGCAACATCAACGACGTTTACGGAGCGAACACTACAAACGAACGCACCACCCTTTATTGGTTTGCCCACTTCCGTTCTGGAAATGTTGACCTGAAAAATGAACCCCGTTGTCATCCAAAAACTTTGGTCTCTAATGACGAATTAAAGGCGATTGTAGAAGCTGATGATACTCAGTCTACGTCTGAATTAGCAGCAACTTTCAACGTTAGCATCAAAACAAAATTTGGCGCAAATGGATCAACCATTTGCGTCAAATTGGTAAGGTAAAAAAGTTTGACAAACGTGTACCCCACGAACTCAATGATTGCCAGCGCGAAATACGCGTCGAGACGAGCCTTGCACTGTTCAACAGGCATACAAATGAAGGAATTCCGAACCACATTGTTACTTGTGACGAGAATTGGATCCTGTTCGACAATCGTAAGTGCTCAGCAAGTTAGTTGGACCCTGCTTCAGCACCAAAACAATGCCCTAAACGAAAACTTACCCCTAGAAAAGTGATGGTCACTGTTTGGTCAAACGCGGGTGTAATTCATCATAGCTTCTTACCAAACGGGATGAGCATTACTGCAGATGTGTATACTGTGAAGAACTGAACACAATAATGGAGAAGCTCGCACGTCTCCAACCAGCGTTGGTCAATCGTTCGGCTCCATTGCTCCTGCACGACAACGCGTGACCTCATACTGCACAGCAGTCGGTCTCCAAGCTCAAGAGCTGGAGTTGGAAGTTCTCCGTCATCCGCCGCACTCACCAGACCTTGCGCC
Organism: Cecropterus lyciades; assembly: GCA_002930495.1. Taxonomy (NCBI): domain Eukaryota; kingdom Metazoa; phylum Arthropoda; class Insecta; order Lepidoptera; family Hesperiidae; genus Cecropterus; species Cecropterus lyciades. The sequence goes on along the minus strand of MOOZ01000449.1, from coordinate 173,765 downwards.
TACAGACTTTTACTTTTTCCAGAATTTGGATAACTTCTTGGCGGGAAAAAAAATTAATACCCAAGACGCAGTACAAAATATCTTTGAAGAATTTGTTGCGTCCCGTCCAGCTGATGTCTTCAAGAAAGGCATCAATAAGCTATCAATGCGTTGGCAAAGATGCATTGATTGTATGGGTGATTAATCAAAGTATTAATAGAAATAAAAATATAGAAAAAAAATCGCTTAATTTCTTTCATGAAAAACGGCAATTTCTACCACGTTATTAGTAATATGATAACAAAACTTTAAATATTTACAAATAATGTGTTACATTTATTAGAAATACACTTAACAGTCTCAAGTTCATTTCTTACAACCTCCAGCAAAGGGCAAGTAGGGTAGAGTTAGAAATAATAATCTTGAAAGCATTCAACAAATCAATATCAATCTACTGAGAACATTACACGAATCCGTATTACGAAGTCAACGACCATAATAATTTGTTGGATAAGAACCTTGACATCGGGAAAATAAATGACATTATTACCTTATGCTTTCTACTTAAATGTTAGAGGGTAGATCTATATTGTTATGGGTACAATTTGTAGATTGGTTTTATTTGGCACATTTTATTACAAAGTGTTTCTATGTAGAAGTAGTTTTTGTAACTAGACTGCTAAAAATCTGGTAAAGGAACAGTCATTTTTTTGTTTTTTGGTCTTAAATATCAGATAGTCTGAGACACTACACTTGGACTTAGCTGAGTTACTCTAAGTTTTTATAAATATTCTCTTTTTAATGCAATCCTTAGAATGTAAATGAATTCATATTAATTGAATAAATATCCTTGTTAAAGTATTTGAAGACGCATACAATTCCAAAGCAATGGGTTACATATGCAAAATTCTTAAAACTTTGAATATGTAACTTTTACAATATATAAAATTTAGTCAAGTGAGTTGATATTATTAAGTACGTACATATAACTTCCATCCTGCCCTCCCCCGCAGCAGACGCGAAGCTGGGCGCTTCCGCCGACACCTCGCACCGGTACAGTCCCGATGATTTGAGCGTCACCTGGTGTAGCACCACTCGCCTACTGTCGGATTTTGTTAACTGCATGGAAAAATATACATCAAGTTAAATACGTTTATGGTTAGTGGCGTGTATAGATTTTAACAGATATAACAAGCGTTGAGCGCGTTTCGGAATGAGATGTGTGACCGCTAGTGGCTTAAGTTTATCTGCGCTTTCTTACCTAGGAAGACCCGTTAAGTTGTAGGTTATTAAAGTTTTTCGGAGGCTATAAAGGTTTGGAAATATTAGAGGAAGGTTGAATAATCAAATTGTAGTGGAGAATGTTCCAAGCGTACGTACCTTGGGGGCAGATACTGGTAGGATGTAGATCCTACCTAAAGTACCGCTACCAAAAGTATCCCTCATTAGCTCATCACTGCCGCCTATGACCAATTGTAAGCAACTTCATATAAAATAGGGCTTCTATTTGAAGTCACTATTAGACCTCGGATGTCGTCTCTGTAGTTCCGCGATCAGAATAGGGCTACGGTATCTCCCACCTGTTGTAAGAAACGACTAAAAGGGTCTCCCGGGGATGCGGGTGCAAGAGTGGGAGTTTGAACCGTCCAACCAAGCGACCCCGGGAAGAATGGTGGTATGTGATCGCATACAGTCGTAAAGGCCAGATGGTGATGCGGTGGGCCCGACCGCTCATCTAGGTGGAGCCCGATGGGGCATAGCTCTCAGAGGACTCCAGTCGTATTCCTTTGGACATCCTGAAGTCTTCCTCGCAGCGCTGAAGACGGCCACCGGGGTTGTTTTATTGCGGTAAAAATCCCACGTAATCCGCCGTCGCTCTCACGGCGTCGGGTACGTTTAGAAGATTTCCCCCTCGTAAAAAAAGACCTTGTATAAGGCAACCATCGTTGCTACATGCGAGGTCTAAGATGTTCGCCTCAAATGAGCTGCCAAGCGCGCCTTTTCCTCGAAAATTAAGACGTACTTTAGTACTGACATACGTTAAAACACATTTGAGGTGAAGAGATGGTTCTGGTATTGCGGGAGGCTAAAGTGGGAGCTAAAACCGCCCAGCCAGCCGAGAAAGACAGCAGCATGTGTGGCTGCATGTCGTCGCAAACACCGGAAGGTGCATGGGGACAGTTGCACGTCCCCCAAGAGAAGAGCCCGTAAAGGCGCCGCGCTAGGGGGCACCGGTGCGTTTCATAGGAGATCCCGGAGTCGCCTGCAAGCGCTGAAGAAGGTCACCTAAGGGGTTTTAGTGGGAAAAATCCCACATAACCCAGAATTTCTCCCAAGGCTTCGGTGTACCTTTAGAAGTTTCCGTTTCCCCTCGTCACCAAAAAAAAAAGGTGAAAAGATGATTAAGTAAGAGTAGGTTCAACGCCAAACTAAGGATATACATTAAAAAAAAAGAAAAAAAAATACTGAGTAATATTACCAGCGAAACTTGTTTGTAAGATTTTTGAGTCGCTTATGTAAAATTGAAATGTCTGTAATGATTCTCCAGCAAGTGAAATAGTTTCAAAGTAATCTTAGTTGGAAAAGTAGGTACGTAAGAAGCTTAAATTTCTTAGCAGTTTGTAAGTCGACGGCGTCTGCATAACCACCGCTTCGAATTTAAAAAAATAACTTAAATAATATGGAAACGTTTAAACGCATTTGGAGTTTTATTTACCTATTTGATTTTTGTGGTAAAAAATTGTTATCAAATTATGTGTACTTCGATCGGAAATCTGACGCAAGTACCTACGCAAGTTGGATGCGAAATATATTAAGGTAATTATCACAATTAACATTATCTCTTTTATAACATACGGTACATGTTTCGCTCGTGTCCTATGTTTACTTGGAATGTATGGAGAAATAGTATCTTACTAAAATTATAAAAGCAAATGTTTGTGAGGATGTCACATACATCCTTGTACATACATACATACATGTTTGTTACTGTTGCACGCAAAAACTACTGATCGGATTTCAATTAAATTTGACGCACCAATAGTTTATGGCCTGGATGAACACAGCGGATACTCATTACTATGGTAAGCGTGACTGAAGCGGGCAGAGCCACGGGAATAATGTAGTAATAATATAGTTTACATCTTTATTTATGCTTCATCTCACGATTTTTTTACTGAGCTGTAACCTCTCAATTGTAAGAAATATAGGGTCTAGTCTATTGCGATGGCTTATTGCGGATCATTAAGCAAGTGATTTCGCTGTTAATAAATACTCATTCATCATAAATTTATATTAATTTCTATCTTGCTTCGTTCTATAAATAATATACGACGTGAATTTAAGTCTAATAATAGCCTAATATTTCAAGACAAATATCAAGTATATTAAGCTATTTTTAATAGTTGAGATTTATTTTACAATTCATATTATATTCAATTCAGTTCATATCGAATGTTTTGAACAAAATATGTACATTT
>MOOZ01000449.1:138159-159143 GCA_002930495.1 Cecropterus lyciades | reverse complement strand
CCTACATTATCCCTAAGTACCATATTACTAGAAAATATATTTTTTTCTAAGGGATCCTTTCTAAAAAATCAGTAATGTGAACCAAGGTGTTAAAAATTTTGCTTAAAAATTTCTTTCATCGTATATGCTGCGGAAACTATTGCTGATAGAACAAAATATCAATAAAAAACCTCGCAATATTATATGTCCAACTATTGTAGTTATGTCACTATAACTACTTTTTACATTTTAAAAAACCTGACCAAAATCATGATAAACCCTACCTTCGTATAAATCCTTATCCAAAAATGATTTCATAATCAAAACTGTTTATTGAAACAGTTCATAATAATATCATAATAATAATTCAAAAAGTTATCTGTAGGTATTGACCTACAGATAACTTTTTGAATTATTCAAATCGGATTCCATTAAAAAGATATTACGAATTTAGAAAAATAAACACCGCTGTCGCTGCTGCGCAATTAGCAGTGTGGCCCCAAGAAAAGCAGCCGCAGCGTAGACCTGGCTCTGTATAGCGAGAGCTATAGTATCACCGAGAAACGAGCCAGCAAATCAAATAAACATAATTATTATGGACAAAAGTACCCAGTGATATTAAAAGTATCAAATCTATTGGCAGCATGTGTAATGTCTAAGATATTTCACACTCAAGATTTTTTAAATTTCCTCAATCCTGCCGGCTTGCCATCTCACGAATGAAAATTAAAAGTTGGTACTCCCATTATGCTACTGCAAAATTTAAGCTATCCTAATATGTGTAATGGCACAAAACTTTCGGTAAAGGTGACAACGTGGTTGTAGAAACAATCATCACCGGCTCCACGGCTGGACAGCACATTTTCCGCGGATACCGATGATACCGACGGAATTTCCTATATCTTTTAGAAGGTTACAATTTCTTGTAAAGATATTGTTTGCTCTTACAATAAATGGTCAGGGATATACTTTTCCGATGGTTGGCATCCACTTAAGAAAAGACCGTCTTTCTAACGGGCAATTATACGTCGCCCTTTTTCGAGTAGGATAGTGTTTTGTTGCCACATACAAATGCCACTGTTAACATAGTCTTCAGTGGAACTTGAAGGTAAACATTTTCATAAATAAAGGACAAAATGTACATAAAGGAATGTAAAAAATAACGTAAAAAAATCATAAAACAACAAAAAAGAACTAAGTTGTACGTACTGGAAACCGTACCCTCTACGTATAAAAGAAAATACATTCGTACGTCCTGTATAAAGATAAAATTATAAATGTATCTCAAAAAGTTTAAAAATAAAGTATAACCGTGCGGAGCCGGGGTGGGCCGCTAGTCAATAAGTAATAGGATTTAACATTTTTCGTTTTTTTTTTCCGTAATAAGTTATCTTCTTATTACAGAAAATTTTATTGTTATTTGTGGTTCTATGCTAGTGCTCGTCACGCGTTTTTTTTGTAAAAATCCTATGTTACGTTGTAAAGTAAAATCACATGTCAAAAAATCACCAAAACATCAAAATGTTACCCTTTCATCTTATATTTATATATAAGATTCTCGTGTCACAATGTTAGTTACCTTACTCCTCCGAAACGAATTTACCATTTTTTACCAAATTTTATATACATATTCAGTAGGTCTGTGAATCGGCTACTATTTATTTTTCATACCCCTAAATGATAAGGGTTGTTCACCCTAAACATTTTTGGACAAATTTTTTTGTTTTTATTTTTGTTTAATGTGGCATTATAAAATACATGCAGCCTTAAATTTGTACCCTTTTATCACCAACCCCTATTTTTAATAGCCATTTTAGTAATTTAATCATTTATACGGCAAAACAACGTTTACCGGGTCAGATAGTTATAAAGAAAGAAAAAAGAACTACTTAAAAAGAACATCAATATTTCAATGAACTCTCAACAAAATCTGCCTAAGTAATTGACAAGTTCACAAGTATCATTTCAATCTTTCTAATCAAAAATCTCACTCAGTAATTATATAACATATGAGTTATTTATATCATAGACGTAATACCTAGAACGTTATCAATATTATCAAATAAAGAAAAGCCAACCAACTGGTGGTTTTCTTAATCTGATAGGAACTCATAAACTTCATCAATCAATTACCTTAGTAAAAGACGCATCTCTGTACGAAGGATTGTAATTAAAATCTTTTTAAACTAAGTTTTATAATCGTTACGGTTTCTAATGTGAATATTTCCATACTTTCTTCATAACACATACAAAAGTTTGAAATTCCCCAACCTATATTCGCCGTGTGGCTTAGAATTTAACAGACTTTGAAAAGTAATCTCGTTTCCTGTTACCAATTTCAAGAGATTTATTAGTCGTACGTACTTAAAAAGCTAGTTTAGAAGTTGGTTTAACTGAAACGAAAAACCTTACCTAACTCATACCTTACAGGACTCACTTATATAGGAAAATTGGTAATACATAAATATAATTAAAATCAACATCTGTAAGAAAATTGGGTTCACTAATTTTATGTATTTACTAGCCGTACATCACGGTTTCAACCGCTACTACGTAACAAAAAAACATACAGTGTTGTATAGTAATGTTATATAGCCTATTGCCTTCCTCAATAAATGGACTACTTAACAAACAAAAACTTAATTAATTCGAACCAGTAGTTCCTGATATAAGCGCGTTTAACCAACCAAAAAAACTTCAGCTTTATAATATATATTTCCTTATTTATATTATCTCGTCCTATTTGCAACACCTCAGACACTATTATTCATTTTATTTATATTTTATGCTTCTTTAAATATTAGTTATATTTTATGTATCTATTCTCCTCAATTTGTATACATACATATATCAGGTTATTTGTATTTTTTGTCTATTCCTTAAAGTCAGTTTGCTCACACTCTGACTGATTAAGTTCAAAGATACAATACTACTACATTTTTGGGATTTAAACACAGGTTTATAACGTAAATAATTTAAATCTTAAATACATATATGGTTGAACTTCAAAGGATATTTATTCTAGGCAATTAAAAAAAATTAACTGTGCTGTGTGATGTATAAATTTTAAGGTATTGTTGTGAGAGCTTAAAATAATTCAGTCATTTAAAATATTAAATTAAATTTTTTGACATGTAAATAAAAAGTTATTGACATTAAATTATAGGAAAGAAAAAAAAATTTAGAAGTAAAGATTAAAGTTTATGTATACTACTTGTTCGATCAGTTAAACGCTACACGATGGTATAATAACGACGATTGTTCATTACCTAATGTGTTAATAATAGTACGTGTACATCTTAAGTTATTTTGACAGTATGTTTAAACCACTTTTAAGTTAAAAACAGTAATAAATAGTTCTATAATTTTCTGCGTTCGGTACCCTTTGTCTACGGGCCCTATTCCCGCTTGGCCAGTAGTTTTATTTACGTGCCAAAATCCAAAGCATAACTTTTTTAGCTAATTTGTATCTAAATACAAACTTTTTGCTGTAATACAGCGAAAATTTTCTCAATTTATAAGTAGTATTTTCTTTAGTAAATACAACCTACATACTTCATATTAAATACAATCACTATAACTGTACTCTATGATGAATAGTTTTACTTAAGAACTTGTTGCAAGGTATAAAATTCATTGTTGTTCCAAATTATCATACTCGACGTCTCAATTATTCACCCTCAAATAAGTAACAAATCTACCTGAAGCAAATTGTACATCCACAATGCATTACCAAACAATAAGTTAACAGTCTTAATTAAATGTAAAAGTGGTTTCGATGTTTCTATTTCTTCATCATAGCATCTGACTTTACGGTCCTGATTTAGGAGTGGGGAAGGGGGTTAAGCATTGGTATCTACTAGATGAGGGATTTGAATTAAATCCATTGAGACTGCAATATATCTATGAACGTCTTATACAAGAGGCCTTTGTTGTGATTGGTTACAGATGTTCTTGAGTTGAATGATTGCTCGTTAACTGCTTCCATCAGACGTATGAATAAAATTTTGCCAGGATCCAAAAATGTAATTATATTAAACTATTAGTCTGTTAAGCTCGTTAATTCTGTTAAACTCATTTAAATACTAGCTCGCGCTGCGGTTACACCCCCAATAAAAATGTAATATAAATTTAAATTGAATAGTTTTTGATGGAGTATATGGATTTTATCAATCAAAAATTAAATCAAATTATTAATATTTTAAATTCTTTAAATTAAATTCTGTCATTATGGTTTGTACGATTTAAAACACACTGACAAACAGACAGACAAAGTACTAGAAATTATAAATATTTCTATTTTTTTTCTCAATTTTGTACATTATTTTTTTTACAAATAAAGACGATGTATAGATAGGAACCTTTATTTGTATTATACGTATGAATTATCTCAGAGTTACTTCAGCAACTTTGTACATATTCATTATGCTCGAGTTCATTGTATGCCCGTTGTTAATATTTATATAAAGATTTTTTATATAGGGGAAGATAAGAATCATAGTCTTAATAGACATTTTTTATATATTTTCGTTTTTGGCAATATATTAATCCGATCTAATTATAGCGTCGAGTGTAGGTAACTGATATCGAAGAAACAGTTAAAGCCTGTCAGATCCATATTACTGTTTACTTTTTTATTTATAAACCTATAGTAAAACATATATATAAACCTATTTCCTTCCCCAAATTTTACATCTACATGATTTTTTTTTGAAAATATTAAACAGTTAATAAAATCAATAAATAACAACAGAATGTGAAAGTAATCTACTATTCCTCTATTTTACTCGTTTCATATCGATAAATACATAATTGTTAAGGAAATGGATTAAACCGAATGTGGCAGCGAGCTTTTGAAAATAGATGCATATAACTTTAGCCTACGTAAATCAAACCATAAGTTGTTTGTAATGCAAGGTGCATTTCGAAATATTTGTTTATTTTGTTACATAAAAATGCTCTATGTTCTATTATGCATTTCTAACTTCCATAGCTCGTTTATAATAATTGATTATCCATTATAAATGTATAACTTCCTCGTCGTTTATAATAAATTACAATATTTTTTCATAATAATTTAAAAAATATTTTTGCATGAGTAGCTAAAGGCAGTAGCAAGAAAATCTAGAAACCCGATTGAAATCCTTTCGTTTCATGTTACCTTACATCTCAATCAACAAATGGTTTATCTTTGCTGGCGCCCAACGAGGGACTGGTTAAGATTTAGTTTTGCAGGAACATTGCGAAACGCCTAATCATTTAAGTTTTTGCTAAAGTTTTATTTATTAAATATTGCTTTTTCTTTATTTTAACAGTATATATAATTAGGATATATAATAAGGAGTTTGTGCTATATACTTTTCGTATTCAATACAATTATTGCACATAAAATATCTATGCAAAATAACTATATTATTTTATTATAAACGTACAGTGCTAATTATTTAAGCTTATAAATTGTGTTATGTCATATTATTTCAAATATCTCACACATAAGTATTTTTAAATCTACAATTTTTAATCATACCTTTGATAAGTATGCTGAAAACTGCCAATAGGACATACATCCTCTTCAATTTTATTTACATTCACGCAGTCTCATCACATTTCACAGACTTCCTTTCTCGCATTGGAGAAACTTTTAATCACTCAACACACACGGACTAATTACTGTACCGAGAGACGTTTGAACTGAAGGTACACGTAACACGTAACGTAAAATTGGATGTGACGGGAGAGACGTTCGTCCACATCGGCAGCGACTACTCGACTGAGCCACGCTGTTCGGTCGCATCCACGACCGCTCGCCCCTCGCCCAGCCGGGGTCACAAAGAGCCTTTTACATTTTCATGATCTTACAGGTTAAGTCGATAAAATTTATTGTTTTCACCAATCAAATTTTATATCGCTTGCTTACGGATTATCTTTCTCCGATTCATTGCGCATTGCGTGTTATTGTGCGATTAGGAACACTTGCGTCATTACATTTTTGTACTTTTAGGTAGTACGAGTACTTGCCTTAGTAACGAGCGATAATAATGTAATAAAAGTATTATAGTACTTCAAAGTATATACTGTAAGAATGTATATGTCGCCGCGGATATTAATCGGAAGCTAATTAAAATATTATTGTAACGTTGATTAAATAAATAATTAAATGTCTTAAATATCATAAAGAAATATGTTAAATCAATTCTAGCATTTTGAGAACTCCTTCGTTTATAAAAACAGTTTTAAGAATAAATTAGACGTGATTTGAATACAACTTAATTTTGGTTATTAAAATATGAATCGCAATAGGCTATTGTTTCTCAATAAAACATTGGTCTGTAAATGAAAATACTTATTTATTTACTTTCATATTTACTAAAATAAAACGATAGAACGTTGTGTGTTAATTTATTGTAGTGTTTTTGTATTGTGATTGACTCATTGATGCTCGTCCCTGGTGGGGCGAACGAACTAATAAAAGGGCGTGATTTGAGCGTGGAGCTCACTCTGTTGCCGGATTTCGAAGAGTTAACACTGTAAATAAGTAGAAACTATGTTGGTTTGATTAAAATAATTATTATTTGAATTGCTTTACTTAGACTTATATGTAATTTCATTATTCATTATTTCATTATCTGTACTAAAATAAATCTGCTTTTTATGTTTGATATTCAAACACTTACTTACTATCATAGCTGTGGCAGAACCGATGGCCAAGGGACAGCGGTTCTGCAGGTTTTTACAAATAAGTGCATTACCGAGCTTCGACATATACTTTAATTCTCCATACAAAAACTGAAAACTTTAATGTCATAATTTTTATAGCCTTACCTACCAATTACCTATGTTCACACAACTCATAATTAACTCTTTTACGATTTACCTATATGCAAAGTGCTTTAATGTTGAACCTTCTAATTATGTTACTGTAGCGTTTTCTTTCTAATTACAATGTTATCGTTTGATGAAGAGTATCGATTTATGTATAACTTTCATTTACTTACCGAAATAATTTAGTGGAGTAGTCCTAGGAATATTACAAACTAAAGAAATTAAATAGTCGTATAATAAATTAAAAAGCTTAGTTACTGAAATGAATAAAGTGACAAAAATAAATTATTTGAAAGGTCTGAATAGATATTTATCGTAAGCATATTTTTTGAAACATTTCATTAGAAGAATACCGAGTTCTGAAATGTTCAGTATCTGTCTATGCTATCTATGTATACTTTTCTTCTTATTAGTGATATTTTGCTCAAAAATGTTTCATATTTCTTTCTTTTACTAGTAAATATTACATGTCAAGCCCAACATTAATTTTTTACACCAAATAGGATGTTGTCACTTTGAGGGTTACCATTTTCATAAGATGAATACGTACTGAAGATTGCTTTCTTTTAAGACGGATCAAGCTTTAAGATAACAAGGAGTGATACATGAAGACATTATTTAAAATTAATTCTATGTAGCCGGTGATTACTATACTGATCTTCCCTGCAGTCGTTGGTCAAGGATAGACGGGTCGATTCTGAGAGTATTCGTATTGTGCCTTTGTGTGGTCCTATAGCATTGTCTCGTAATGTAGAACGTATGTTTAGAGTTCTTAGTGATAAAATGATGTAAATCCATCCACACATTAGCCTTTTAAAGGCCACTGCTAGACATAGGTCTCTTCTACCGGTTGTTTCTAATAATAGTCACCATGCCCCGCGTGGGTGTTGGTGACCTAAGTAGGTTTTTATGTTACACAGGAAGACGGTACTATCCATTTCATACATCCATTTCCTAGATTTTGTCTCTTAGTCTCTACCCACGACATCTACGGGATGATGGGGATTACCTAATAAAATACGTATTTCTGTTAGTATTGACGGATTTTCCTGTTACTGACGGATGTTTCTGTTGGTATTGGCCTATTTTAAAAAAACATTTTTTTACATAACCAAGTTGTACGCACTAAATTATCTCTGAGGTATAAAAGATAATTTCTGTTATATTTAACGTAATGAAAAAAAAAAATCTCAGAGAAACATAAAATTATAATGTAATAACGACACAGTTCTGTTTTCTCTTTTAATAAAAATAAATACGCTACATTAACCCGCATTAATTTCAAGAATTTTATCTACACAAGACTTTGCTGAATAATTATTTCAAAACCACATAATATCATTTCCAATATTAAGTCTCCCCGTGTTATAATTTAATTAAGACTCCTTTATATACAAGACGTGCGTTTCTCAGCTTATTAATAGGAATCTACCACTGCTTCCTTTGTTTGTTAAGACTTACGTTATTCGGCAACTTTGTCCATGTCCTTGTTATATACTTTATTATCTACTAAACACAACGTCCTTACAATAATGGAAAGTTCAGTATATAAGGCAAGGGGTTAGTAGTGTCGGATATATTCATTTTGCACAAAAAGCCTGTGAAAGATTTTAAGGTGTTTTCCATAATTTGTAAAACCTATATTAAATTTCGCCACTAGCGCTATGCCATACCAAAGGTTGAAAGGAACTTTTGGTTCGACTCCGGAAGCAACACCGCCACACCTGCTGAGTTCTGGTTGTGAAGGGTGTGATAAGGGCGAATTACTTTTGCTACTTCCATACTATAAAAAAAAAACCTTTTAACCGTGCCCTATGTTGTTTTGCAGATTTACTAGAATCTACCTGTACTGCAATCTTACTCGCTCTATGGGAAAGCAACAAGGGAAATTAAATGTCAAGGAGTCCCCATATTAGCTCTCCAAGGTGTATCTTAGTTACAATCGCCAGCAATATTTAGAAAGTTTTATGTGATTAGCAATGAATATAATTATTTTGTTTCGTAATAAGTTTCATGTGTACACATCTTAACTTTGCGGCTAAACCCACTTGTATACTTTTAGGACGTTTCGCAACTCCGTCCCTCACTTGACCTATTATTATCTAATCTAATTTGATGTGTGTTATTTTAATTACAAATATTTTATATACGTTTTGTTGACTTTAATCAGTATAAATATAAATGTGGTATAATTGCGACCTATCTATTTATGTTGTAAAGGGTTTAGGGCTTGATTCTCTGCAAGAGAAAAATATTTGTCATGGATTTATTCATTTAAGTATTAAATTATAATTTTTACTTACCAATGAATGACAGAAACAGATCAGTAAAACTTATAAAAAATACTCAACTATTATACCTACCCATTTTAACAAATTTATTAGTTTCATTTATCTGATAATAATACATAGTTGCAGAAAACGACAATGGGTTAAACGGCGAAAATATAATTAATGGACAGACATGACTACACTAGAATTATATATATGACACATAGAACAAGATTAAGGTAAGACGTCAACATCACATGTTCTCCTTATTAAGGTAAATGTCATTAGCTCTTATATCGTACGAGGGAGACGTGTGTACGACATTTTTTCCCCTCACGTCGGGGGCTGTAACACTTTGCGTTATTGTACGATGCCATATTCGAGAATAGAGGAGTATCATAAAATCATAAACACCTTCAGTTCCCGCATTATCCCTTACAAATTTCTTTGGGATACCCGAAATGGTCGATTATGAATTTGGTGTTCAGTACGTGATAGTTTTTTGTACGGTTCGATATTATCTCATCGGACTACGTGAACGACAATGGACTATGACTATAAAATGTCATGCTTTGACGCGGCGGTGACGTCGCCACTTGGCGTAAGGTTTACGGGCCTGGAGGAACTCATTCTTACCCGGACAATTCTCTGAGGGTGTACTGCCCATCGGTGTTGTCAGCTGCCGATAGGCAGCGCTACAGCGTTTTCCCCTCAAGAGACCTGTGCTGAACCTGTCATGGTCATCGGAGGACACCTGCCTCCCGGGTTCATGAGGGAGCGTATGCCCGTTGGAGGTTTGAGGGTGAAGGAGTGCAAAAACTCTCAGATGAGATTATAGCCCACTGTCAACGTGCTCGTACGCGCGCGCCATCCAAGTCTCAAATCTGACCAGGATCTGAACCTTGCGGTCGTGCTCCAACACATCATTTCGTTCGTAGTGGCCAGCCCCAGTAGTGGCCAACCTTGAGGGACAAGCGCGCAGCGTGCGGAAACATTTGCGGTTGGACTTCGAAACCAACGCATACCATTCTGGCATCGTGTAGGTTAAATGGGATCAGATGTACAACTTGTACCCCTTTAGATTGGTCCAGGTCGGCTACGATCAGAACATCACTCGTGCGGAAGCCAAACTGCTCGTCCATTAAAACAAGTGACTGCCGCAGTTGCTTCAGCGCTAGGCGGCCGTCACTATTTATTAAGGCCGCCACTTATTTTAAGGCCGCCTGACCAGGAAACGTCTGACTTTTCCCGACTTGGGAGAACCATCACTTTCGGCAACTTCACTCAGTCTGAGTCAATAGCCTAATCATGAAGACTAAGGCCCTTCTTACCTCGTCTCCGAGGCCGAGATGAACTACAATTCCTAGGATGGCGGGTCGGGCGTTCAACTAAATACGATAATGGAAATCGAATAATAGCAATATATTTTTAGATTTTACGTTGAAAATGGTATGATCGTGGTAACGTTAACGTAATTGCCGTCATTAGTAATTCATAGATATTTAGTAACTTACACAAATAACTTTATAGTTCTCGGTCAAAAATAGCTTTCCTTTTTTACAAAAAAAATAATAACTAATAGGTACAGTTGAAATGCGTGGTATATAACAGTATATTTATACACATTAAATAATGGAAAATATCGAAATGAGTTCTCGTTTGTACCATAATTAAATTAAGTATTAAGTATCTGAGTGAAATTAATAATACTAGATGTCACTAAAGGTATATTAATTAGAATCTTTATCAAAATCTATTTTTTGACCCACTTTTCCGAATGGGGGGTGAAACAGTACAAAACTCAACTAATGAGTTTCTCGCGCCGAGCTGTAAAGTTTCTCGTGACAATTCTTAAACCTTTTTTCAAGAGTTCTTGTACTCAAGACTCACTATTTCGTAACACCACTAAACAAGTCACTTGTGACTAGCTATGAAGTTACGGAATTTAAAAGTGGAAACTAAGCTTAAGATTTTATGGTTGTAAACACGGCAGATTTCAAATAGGCGTTAATTACTAGATAAATGTTATACATGCAATAAATTGCGTTCTTTCTATGTTTTCAAGTTTTTTAATGTACTGTATATAATAGAAGCAAGTAGTCAATATATAATCTCGTTTCTCATAAAGTGTTCCCTGTCGTAAACTTAGACAATTCTTACTAACTCCAAGTAGGGCTGAAGTTTTGTCTGAAGCTGTCATATTTTCGCGAGCACAGAATTGGAACGCTTCATATGAATATAATTTGTTTTGTTTCTTTTCTGTATTAAGATTAGCAAATTTCATCAATAGAACTAGAAATTACAATAAAACGTTCCATTTATTTATTCAGGTTTTAATAAAATGATTTATTCACTGATTAAATTTTATAAATAATTAAAGTAGTCTATTTTTATGCAATCAACATGGTCACAAAATTATACGAAATGTAGTATTTGCAATAGATGTAGTACATTACTTGCATTTAATAGGGTACAATAAACGATACGATCCATAATACGTATCGGTTATATCCATCACATATATATTATCTATACTTAATATTATAAAGCTGTAGAGTTTGTTTGTTTGGTTGAACGCGCTAATCTCAGGAACTACTGGTTTGAACTGATAAAATATTTTTATGTTGAATAATAAATTAATCAAATAAGGCTTTAGCCTATATTACGTCACGCTATGACTATTAAGAGTGAAGTAGCCAAAAAAAATGTTGCAAAAACGGGAAAATATATTTATTTTTGGGAGCTTTCTATGCGTACGCTGCGTAAACGGTGAAAGTTGCCTGAAAATCAGGTATTACGTGTATATATTTGAATTACAGTATATATTACAAATTGTTTCCATTTAAAAGATCTAAAAATATGGCGGCGACAATAATCCTTATCCAAATATATAACAATGTACTTTTACAAATAAAACAAATTTATAATTTTATTTCAAATAGTTACAGATTAATTCTAAATTTGATCGAGGAACGATCTTATTTTTTTGTCATCAAAATGCAGAAAAAGTAGATGACCTTATTTTTTAACGTAATTTTTTCCCTTCAATAGTCTTTAAAAATTCATATTTTGTAAGAAAATAAAGTATTTATAAGTAGGAAATGATGTAATTTTATAATCACGATTTGCAAGCACTGGCTACGAGGTACGTTTTCAATATTTTTACTAAATGTTGGAAAGGTACCTCTACTAAATATTGGAACTAAAAGGTACACCTTTATAAGCATACTTAGTGATCATAACGTAATGTTCTTAAAATAGTTTTTAATAAGTAGATTGTTCTCTAATAAAGTCAGGTAAAATCTTGTAGCACAGCTAGTATTCCTATATATGCTTACCTTAATGTTACTCCCAAAATTTACTTGTTCTAGGCCGATGAAGTACCTACATATGAAAATCACTTTTCCACTGTAACCACCCATCAAACTTGCATTATAATACGCAAACAATGATATATGTATCTATCAATGCGATACATGGAAAGTACGAGTTAACACTACATAAACATACGATACGGCTACCCACTGCTTATTAGTATTTACTTATAACACCTAGAAATACCAATATGGATTGACAATATGATTACAATTAGTTTATTCTATGTATTTGTTGTAGAGATGTAGTACGAAGGCACGTTCTTCAACTAGTTACAGTATGACCGGGCTGCGTGCCCAACGCTTTATCACTTAATTTGAATCGTGTCCTGAATTCCGAACGCCCTGTGTTGCCTGAAACCCAATTCTCTACAACCGAAATCATCACTAGACGATTAATTTCGCGTGAGAACGAAACTGTTGGGGAAGAATAGTTTGAATAAAAATGCTTTTCTTTACTTTTGAAGTGAGTACGATGTGGGTTTCATTAAAACTAGTAAGTAAGCTAGACAATGCGGGCTCAACGGGTAATATCTGAAATCCTAAGTTTATCGTACGCGTGCCCTCTGTGAACGTTATATATTATCATTTCTTTAGGACTAAATAATTTTAAATTATAAGGTGTTCATGAATAAATTTATATTTCCTTATTAGTTCGTTTTAGTCCTCTTATACTGGAGAGTTGATAGCTTCATTATAAGTAGGTTCAGCGTTAAACTAAAATATCGTGTTAAGTCGAACTGGATCTAGTGTATAATGATAATAATAAACATGCCTTGTATTACAAATATAGTTAGCAAATAGACATTATTTGTTGAGTGCTTTTTCATTGTTTCATATTAGATTACATTGTATCCATAAAAAATACTTGGCTATAACAATGAACGTCAAAAAACGGAAAACGTAAAGTGGCAGATGAGTGTTTTACGATATCTCCACTCGAGGGTGAAAAACGGGGAATAATATCCGAATTATTGTGAGGCCAATAACTTTTGATCAATGGAGCGTTCATGGAGTTACTTGCGAAATATGTATTATCTTCGGTTCATTTTCACGAAGCACTTCGTTTTGCTGATAGAATCTTTTTGCACTTGAGAAGTATATTTATTAATCAGTATGGATGAAAATAATATTCATAAGTTATTGCAAAGTATAAAGTGCAGTATGTCCCGTTTTAGCAGTATTTCATAAGCATCATTGTGCAACACAAACTGTGTGACCAATAGGAATACAATTTTTATTTGTATTGTTGTGTATATCCTATTATTAGCGGATCCCCTTTAGAGTTCCAAATAATATTCAGACTAATAATCATAACTATTTATTTACCAGAAGATTAGTTTACACTTGTTTTTCATTATCTTAGAACGGTCGACCATTGACAACATCGTGACAACTTAATCAATTATTCTTTTTAAGGTTTTTATTATTATAATAGTTTAAACGAGTTTTATGTTTTATCATACATTATATTAAATTTATTTGCAGTAAATTTATTTTGAGATCGCTGACACTATGGACTATTTTCAAGAGTATAATACATATATTTTTTTAGAGTTACAAAAAAATAATTTGTTATTACTGAGCTGATAAAGTCATCAATGACGGTTAGTAGTTAGTAGAACTCTATAATGGCATCCTCTAAATTTATTAATATTGCACTTATAGGATTCGAATGCATTAAGCATCATGTTTATTTTTCTTCTGATTAGGCATTGATTAGGTACACTCACTTTTTCAACACGACAGATACATTGACAACAGGTATGATGTTGATCTTAAATAGTATCACTTCGTCTCTGTCTGACTCGACAGCTATTAGCAAAAAACCCCATAAGCTTGTGTCCAGCATTGGACCTCCAAAGCTAATTATCGATTTATAGGACGTAAGCTTTTGGCACCATCCAAAAGTGTCGTTTAACGTCATGGATGCTTTTGCCTTCCTTCTGATAACACAAAAGGCTTTAATGATTTGAATAACTGTGCACATTTAGAATCAATACTCGGCCATTTTAATTGGTATTGTTATGTATTATTATCAGTTATAATGGCTGTGTCATTTGATAATTAAAAAAGCAACATATTTTCTAGTTTTATTATAGTTATGTTAAAAACTTTATTCAATTTTCTGTACGCAATAGATCATTCCATTTTTAGCGGAATTCACGGGGAAATGACAACCCTAACCTTCTAAATCAAACATGCATAAATCCAGGCCCCTTCACGCTATTATGTCAACCGAAGCGATTTATGATCGCATCTAAGAGATTTTCACGGGGAGGATATCAGAGTAAATAGTATTGAGTATATTCCAAGTAGATATGCGAACCAGCCAACTTGCTTGTTTTCGATAACACTTTTTCCGCTTGGCATCTCTTACTTATTTATTTATTTTACAATACAAACTTAATAATAATAAAATATAGCACAAAAGACTACAACATCTTTTACAATTTTATGATGTAGTATAAACCTGAGAGTATATCTTTTTATAATTTAGAAGTAACAAACGAGCATGCGGTCCACCTGAAGGTAAGTGGTTACTGCCGCCCACGAACATTTGCAAGCTGTACAAACAAAACAGGTGTACTATCTGAAGCCAAACACAGATGCGCTGCTACTCCCGAGAACTAAGATTTCCGCCTCATATAAAAGTGAGCCGACAACCAAAAATGTTATAATTGTGTATATATACAATGTGCTGGATATGTATACTTTTCAAATTAATTATATGCCCATTTCGATTTCAGGCCAATAGAAAAAAAAAATACCTAGCCCTTTGTACTATATATATTTATATGGGAATATTTTACTGGCAACATTACAAAAATAATAAACTGCTTGTGTTTATTTCTTGATGTTATTAATTTCTTAAAAATACCATTTCGACTTTCCAAAAGTTGAATAATTTTAAAAGTTTTGCCCATATTTTATATAATGAAAGATAATAATTAGTACAAAACTGTAACACCTGATTGCATTGATTCGTATTACTATAACTAAATGCATAAGCAGAAACAAATTATTTATTAAAATTATGTATTACTGATTTATTTATTTCGATGAATTTGGTAAAATTGTATTGATACTGTAGAGTGAAATTTTATTATTCATATCAACGAAACAAATTATATCATTGTTTGGATTATGAACTGGATGAGTTTAAAGTTGTATTTATAACTATTTTTAAGATAATATAAAATTTGATATTTTTATTCCTTAATATTGAAGCTCAAAGGATCTTAGCTTCGGTTTATAATGATTGTGTAAATAGACAAAGCGTACATGTTGGGTCCCAAAACCTTCACACAACATTCATCAGTGAACTACAACCCTTTTCATTTTTAGGATATCAGTCGATAATGATATTTAACTTACGATACAGTAATGCAATAGTTTAATAAATAATAACAGTTTCAGCACTTTAATTTTATCGTTTCGGTTAAGAGAATTAGGATACTAATGCGTAATATTCAAAGTAAATTTAGACAATTTACTACGCAATGAGGCAATCGCTTTGATAGATGGATTTTAGCTTTTCCTCGGAGAAAATAATATGAAGTGAGATTTTCACGTTTCTTTTCTTTCGTAGTAGTCTTCTTGATTCCATTAAACGGTTATATTTCGCATTCAACAGTGAGTATTGAGGCATATTTTAGCTGAACGTGATTTATTCCGCGATATTACGCGCCCCGGCCGCCTGAATGGCATTACGTTGACAGCTTATGAGCTCCTTTATTTACGTTTGATTTATGTAGTGAGCAGAGATATGCCCTGCCTGGATCAGTTTAGTGAACCCCAAGTTTCTATTAATACGTTTAAAATGTATACGGTAATATTTGTGTTTGGAATACAATTGAATCTTTAATTTAAATAGTTTTTCTTTTGCTAACAAAGTATATTAAACTTATTTTTTTTTCCTTCAAAGCGACTTTAAAATTCAATATTATACTTTCCAATAATTTATATAAACACTATGTGACTTCTTTTCAATTGAATTAATCCGAAAATTAAGAGTTTCATTTGCATTTTTTTGTTTACTTTTATTTCAGAAAAATCATGTACATTTGTGGATATCTACGTCCATTTCGTTGTTTGATCTCCTTTTACACATTTTTCGTTGTTTGATCTCCTTTTGCACGATATGCCATTTAGATTTTTTGCTGCCAATATTTCAACTCAGCATGAACTGTGATCACGGTGATATTCAGAGTTTAAGCCACCACCACGCTCGATGCAAATTCGTGATAATATGTCTAAAATCATCTACTGCTGAAAAATTTACGTGTAATGAGAATTATAACATTAAAAGAAATGTAATGCCTATACAATGCTTCCAGATGCACTGTACAGTAGAGTTGATTATAGTAGATCTACTGTATATTCAATTTTTTTTACTGTCTACTGTATTGCGTCATTACAGTATACAGTAAATTTTTATTTCGACCAAAGTTTCCCTTCACAATAGTTTTAAATGTCATCTACTGTAATTTTGTATAAAAGTCTGTAATTTTCAATAGACAATACTGTAATTTTATAATCACGATCTAGAAGCATTGTGCCTATAGTACAAATGGATTGTACGACATATTCACATTTTTGTAATTATGACAAATTTTTGTTAATAGTAATTATCATTCAGTTATGAAGTACTACAAAAAAAAAACTCATGTTTTCGGAAAAACAAATCAAGTTGGTGTAAAGCAATGTCATGCAAATTTGAGATTTTCTGGCTCCCGGCAACAAAACAGCCATTGTTGTAAAATAATTGAGGTTATAATGTCGTTGGTCCTCATAAGCCATTATGAGCACGAGCAATGTTAATTTAAAATATAAGAAATGATTATTCATTTTATGTTAGTAAATGTTTTATAATCTAATCTATTAACATTTCTATTGCAGTTTATTTATTCTTATTTAACGGAATAGAGTAAGCGAATAAAAATTTACTCTTTTTCATATTTACTCAATATAAAGTTCAATGGTACCTAGTTAAATAAATATAATATATTAGCTGTCTTCTACGACTTCATACGCGCAGACTATAATACAAAATAATATTATCATTCAACCTTGATTTAACGCCATTATTGCTAGAATTTAAAAAAAGCGATGCGACGCCTTATTTTATTTTTCTAACTAAACACTGAATTTATGGACTCTTGGCTATAGCCATGTGGCCAATGATTAAGAGTCTATAGACAGTGTATATAATTACAATCAAAAAGTACTTACCTGTAAAATAAATAATAACATATTTTTTGAGATATTCCATTGATCCGATTAAAATAACGTTTTTAAATAAAAATAATTATTTTTACTCAACTTGTAGGTTTTGTAAAAAATTTCAGAAAGTATATTTTAGTTGCATTTATTAGTTTTTTCGTGGTCTTAAAGGTGTTTTATGCCTTATTACGTTTCTAGCTTCAAGGAGGAGGAAGGTTGATAAATTTTTTGACCCCTATTATACTCCCTTTTTTTCTTGAAGGAAAAACACTCAAACGGTACTACCCGTCGTCTTAGTGACGCCACGTTATGTGGGATTTTTATCGACTAATAACTTCCCAGTAGCCGTCTTTCACGCTGCAAACAGAACTCCAGAACCGAATGAATGCAACAGGAGTCCTCTGAGCGCGTTGCCCTGCCAGGTAGTACAACCAGTGTAGTTTCGACTGGGGAGGTACCACACCTATTTCTAGCGTGAAATAGTTATTTTTTTTCGGTGGAAAGATGTAATGGGCTCAGCAATACATGGTGACCGTCTTAATTTTTGGGAGTAGCAACGCATCTGTGATTGATTTCAGATAATCCCTGGTCTATACTAATTAATAACGTCTATGGATGGCAATAAACACTCACCATCACATGGACTGCACGCTCGTCTGCTACTTCAATCTAATATAAAAAGGCTCCACACAGATAGGTGTTAGAACTGACGCCACCATCTAGTATTTAAGTGCATAATGTCATCCTCACCAGGATCACTGGCAAGGACGTTCGATCTCCCACGCTTGCCGCCCACAATTTTGGAAGGCCCTTTTTCGCGGCGCTTCCTGATTTGCCTTAGCTTGTGGAAATAAGCGTCTCGGTCTTTTTAGGCGTTGCGCGAAAACCTATGACGCGCATCTTGGCGACAATGCCATGCCCAGTTCGGATAATCTCGTCGTTCTGTTGCGGGACTCGCCCTCCACCAGCACCAGGGTCGCCTGCGTATCAAACGAGGGTCACTCCTATACCCTGTCATACCCCCTAAGACCCTATTATAAAATATATTCACATTTGGTCTATTTCATAAATGTAAATCAACAATATGCCTTTTACCCGAATTATTTTTCCAAAAACTGTGAAATATGTATTTTATCATTTCTACTCAGAAAGCCAAATACTCATACAGTTTGCTTTAAAATTTGCAGACTTTCATGCAATCTTTTAATCCCTATTTTGCAATTTTTTCTTTGAGATTTTACCCCCTTTTAGGCGTAGAACATGAAAGGAACCTTTCTCAGCGGGTGCTTACGCCAAAAAGAAATATATTATCCAAATTACACGTTTTCATCTTTGGTAGTTTAGGCCCTGCGATGATGAATAAGACACTTAGGACAAGCCTTTTTAATCGACTTCAAAAAAGGAGGAGGTTCTCAATTCGACTGTATTTCTTTTTATATTTGAATCTTCGCTACGTTCGACTGGAACCGATTTTGATATTTTTTTAATGCAGTTTTTATATGCAGTAAGATACTATGCAGAGATATAAGATGAAAATTTTGACCTGCAACTCTTCAAACCTGATGCACTGAGCACATCTTCGTATAGATGCCTCTATACGAAGTTGTGCACAAGGAACATATTAAACCCGCTGTACCCGCAATTTGGCGTTTATCTTCACACCCTTTTAGTATAATTATGTTAGTAAAAGAAAATTAAAGTAATAAAAAATGACAAAACACAAATAACTTCAATTTACCACTTCTTGGCTACTAAGTGAAAACTGATTTAAATAAAATGTTGGTATGATACAGCTGTATTAAAAAAAAACATTGTTAATATATGGCAGCAGATAGGTAAATCATATTTTGGTTAAAGTATGGGAAATATGGATCGGTTTGTCCTATTACCTTAATAATAAATAAATTATTTATTTATTGTACAGTGAAAATACAAAACACGTATTTCAATTTTAAAAAAATACTTTGAAAATTTTTAAATACAGGAACATTTAAGTATTATATTTTGAATTTATCTTTACATTTATAGAACTTTAGATATTGTTTCAAATATTCTCAATTGAGGCCGTCCGTGAATGGAAAACAGCAATATTACTCCAATATTACTCCAGTAAGTAATTAAAGTTCTCCTGTTTGTAATTAAAAGCTTTTGACTTTAACGTGGCGGGTTTCGTATATTTTTTATATTTTAAATAGAAAACAGAGATATTTCGGTAATTCTGAAATATACGAAAGATGAATAATACAAGATTGTTCTGTATATATGTATATTATTCATATATAACAGGTACTCACGATACGCGGTTTTTTAATTTATTGCTAATACTTTGGACCAGTTGCATGGATTCTTGTCACACGACACTATTACTGTATAGATACGATAAATAGATTAAAATGATCCGTGTTAGTGTAATATTGTTGGATTTATATTAAGTTTCTATATTGATAGTCGGTACTCGGTCGGTTTTCCTCATGTCCCTATGGAAACTACTATTCCGTAAAGTTAATTTACTTCCCTATTTAAAAAGTATGTATTGTATATACGTTTAAAATGTATATTTTAAAGCAACGAATTATTACATGTCGAGTTTGGAGCGAGTCTCTTTGTCGCAACAGAACCTTTTTTTTGTTTTCGAGGGGAAAATCTTTACAAGGTATCGTTGCAGTGAGAACGACGTTAAGTTATGTTGTACCTACTAAAACCTCGCTGACCATCTTCGGCGCTACGAAGAGACCTCCGGGATGTTTAAAGGAACGCAACCGGAGTCCTCTGAGCGCGTAGCTTTATCGGGCTTTGTCCAGGTGGGCGTAACAGTGTGGTAGACCATTTGGTGCTTACGATGGTATACGACCACACATACCTCCGTCCTTCCTGGAATCTTTGGCCGGGCGATTCAAGCTCCCACTCTTCCCGTCTGTTTCCCCGGAAGGACCCATTTAGTAGCCTCTAACGACGCGTATGGGCTACCGTAGCCCTATTCTGGCCCCGTAATTACATGGCAGAAAATCAAAGGTTTTCTTTCCTGCTGGTTTTATAAATCTGAGTATACTATTGATTTGGAATTGTATTAAATAACCGTTTATGTTTACACTCATAGCAACAATCAATTTCTTATTGAATATGTATTACTTGTGAAAATATATAGCTGCCTATGATAAAATACAGCTCACCTTAATAATAAATAATAGGTACTTAAAAATATCAAAATCATACTGTTCACTGTACATTGTTTTCAATTTTTTATATTGTTTATTAACGCACGCGCTGAGATGTTGCCTTCTTTGCCACTTGCAACCGCATTCAATAAGCGGTT
>MOOZ01000449.1:97513-125172 GCA_002930495.1 Cecropterus lyciades | reverse complement strand
TGTTCGAATTTTATGAAAGCAAAACACTAATTATAATACAAATGACAATGTTAGAAAAAAGAATTCCATGTTTTTAAAATAAAATAAAATTGAAATAAGAATTATCAGCCAAATAAAATATTTTGATTTGAAATGGCCATTAGGGCAGAACGGCAATTTCATAGGCAAAGGCAAAAGGTAAAATTCAACATTAAATATAATGAATATTATAGAAATCAAGAGAAATATCACGAGAATCGTTACATACAACACGACATGCATCAATTGCTTGTTCTTAGGAAGTTAAAAGTTTTAAAAAGGTTAAAAACGTGAGGTTACGAAAAATAATTCATCGGATTCATAACTGTAATAAATATAAAAAAAATCTAGTTGGCTTAATGTATAAAACTGTGGTCAAAATATTGCAGATAAATGTCAATATCTACGCTGTCAATTTAGATTAAGAACTATGAGTAACAATCTGGTACCAATGTATATTCTATTCTGTTTTAACCGTTAACTTACCTAATTATGCTCGTTGGTGGTGTATATCTTATTTTGCACGCATTCTATGTGGAAAAGAAAGCGATACACAATGCACACTTTAATATATATCTGTCATCATACCAGTTGATAGTGGATAAAATATAAAATGAAAAGGTACAAGAACTGATTTTTGATTCTAATGAAAATATATACTATAAAATGTCCCTGACACTAAAAAAACAACAGTAAGTTTGTGATTGAAATAGTTACAATGCTATGAATTATACTGATACCTACATACATGAAAACTCGACACTTTTGAAACATCATCTCGACACTTTTGAAATCATAAATCTCACGAACGTCTCGCAATTTAAAAATTATAGCGAAAGAACTGTTACTTTTCACATCTTCTTCACATAAAACGTAAGCTTTAATTTTAATGACGTATTCAATGTTTTCACGTGACCACGGGGCGGTTGTATTCAAACATGTTGAACCGCTCGTTAGAACCAAACGCGGTGGCGGAGTGCGGAGTGAATTCATTATCGCGGGCAGTCGTTAGTGGTTCGCGGGTATGTTCTCTAGCCCTTTGGGATAAGGCTTGCTAATGCCTTCACGTGCTTAACCCACGACTCACAGTAGATGGGAATGATAGCTAATTTACGTCAGGAATAAAATGCCTGAAGAAAAGTCTAACTGCGACTTAAGCTCGTTGGTTTGAATTGTGTACAAGGGCTCATGTTTGTAAGAAAGAAATAAATATAATGTATTCAAAGTGACAAAAAAATGTTATAAACTGAACACAGTTTAAAGAATTCTTAATACATACACGCACACAATGAATTATCAAATATTGGTACAGACAATTAGTAATAGTTATGAAATTATGAATTAAATAAAAAAAATCAAAAGTAACTGACCATGTTAAGGAACTGTCAAAATCCGTACTGGGACATAGTAATACCTTGAGACGGACTAGCCTTAGAAAGATTTAGAGTTTTATGTACTTTTAATGCTACATTATAAAAAAATTAAAACAAAAAATTTTGTTCAAAAATTAAAAAAAATGTTAAGGATGAACAACCCTTATCACTTAGGGGTATGAAAAATAGTTAGTAGCCGATTCTCACATCCACTGAATATGCATATAAAATTTGGTATAAGTCGGTAAAGCCGATTCGGAGGAGTGAGGTAACATTGTGATACGAGTATTAATTCCGCGATAATATTAGTCTAAAATCTACCGACTTCGGTCAAGTTTACCACAGTAATAAGTAGGCATCGCGCGTAATAATCCAGGTCATAAACTATATGTGCGCCAAATCATAGCGAAGTCTGACAGAAACTTACGTATTTATAACGTTAGTAAGATTTATTAAAAATTAAATTAAGATAATTTGGCACTAACATCTAAATAATACACATCTCACAGGTTGCGTTCTCACACCGGCATTTTCAGTGATATGAGTATTTCAAAAGATACATTTCATTTCCAATAAATACATTTCAATATAATATGTATAAATTTTGGCTCTGAATACCAAGGAACCGTAAGAAAAATAAGGAAAAAAGGATAAATGTAATAATGCACAGATACGATTTGTGGAATACATTACATTGTAGAGGTAATGGAAAAACAGTCGTATTGCATAATGGCCAGGAGAAACGATACTTAAATAACTGTATTATAATAATTTTTGACGAACACAGCAGTGGACGCTCACCATGCCGAACTGAGGCGCAGTGAGTTCTAGGTTCGATCCCCGGCCAGACAGACATCTGAATGATGATTTTAATTTCTTTTTGGGTGTGGGTTTTTGTTAATTTGTCTTGGTGTATCCGCGTGGAGGACGGTCACCATGCTGGGCTGACGCGCAGTGAGTTCCAGGTTCGATCCCCAGACAGAGATCTGAATGATGATTTTAATTTCTTTTTGGGTCTGGGTTTTTGTTTATTTGTCTTGGTATGTGTTTATGGCACCCAGGATACAGGAAATATCCTAGTGTGCGCTATAAGAATAGGAAGTTTTAATTTTTATTAACCTCAACTCTGAACAGTAATAGCCCAATGTTTGAAACTTGGCCTCTTAATCGAGGGTCCGAGGTTCGAATCCCAGGTACGCAGGACTGATTGTGTGCGTGCGTGTGTTAGAAATTAATTATCACTGCTTGACGGTGACGGAAAACATCGTGAGAAAACCTACACACCTGAGAGTTCTTTTAAAAAGTTCTCAAAGGTGTATGAAGTCTACCAATCGGCACTTGACACGCGCGGTGGACTATGGCTTAAAGCTCTTTCATTCTGAGAGAAGACCAGTGCCCAGCAGTGGGATAATAATTGTTTGACGATGAAGCTCAACTCAGGTATTCAAATTTAGATTTAGAATTGATAAGATTTTTAACAATAATAAATCTTTTCATACATATTATATAACATTTGCATAAATGCTTATCCCTTAACAACAGACAAATGTATGATGGACAACAACAAATATATTTACAGGAAAACCTAAACATAAAACCTATTATACATTTTAAAATACAATAGATAACAAAGTACTCTACAAACAGAACTAACAAGAATAGCAAAATCAAACTTAGAACTTTGCAATAAGTAAATGATTTATTGAGTTTCATAAAGTTTAACACTGTTCGCAGTTTTTATCTAAAACTAAGTTTCTCAGTTTTCCAGGCTGTATAGCTTTATTTTCTTTATTCAGTGCAAAAAAAAATATTTTCACATTTTTATTGTTCTTATCCAGCAATGAAACTCACGAAGCATGAAACTAAATAGAGTTAATAGTTTAGTTGGTTTGTTTAAAATAATAATGAGAAAGTTATGAAATAAAACTACTTCCATTTGAATATGTATCTTTTATATACCACGAGCACAGGTCGCCCCCCGAACAGGTGGAGCGATGACCTGAAGAAGACAGCGGGACACCGTCGGATTCAGATGGCCCATGACCGGTTGGAGTGGCGCCGTTTAGGGGTGGCCTATGTCCAGCGGTGAACCTCAAAAGGCTAATGGATAGATATATTATCATGAACTCGTTTTTTTGATACCGTCGATATCAGGCCTAACAAAGGGCTTAGACTATGGTCTATGGACTATGGTCCACCACGAAAATCGAACTTCCAAGTAAATAAACCTGGAAAACTATTAATAGACATATTTTTATAGATTTTTAGAGAATACTATAATTAATAACGTGATTATAGTATTTTAAGTTGAAGAAGTCTAAACTTTGGGTGTTTTCAATTTTGAAACGGGCCAAGTTTCATTAAAGTTTAAGTGATTTACTTGCAATAATTGTTTTTGTCATGTACAAAACATGAAACAATGTAAAATGTTTTGAAAAACAAAGGCTAACTGTGAGGCAATAGTTCTGCCTAATTTTAGAAAGGTTTAAATAAATTTAGCAGGTATTTTACTCATAGATGGAGACCATACATAGAATCATACATCCCGTATGGGATTTATATTTTAAATTCCCATAATAATTATTAATATTTATTATCTGGCAAGCTGGCAACATTGTTTCTTTAGACTTCAAACGTAAAACAACAAGTATAACTTCATATTTATGAAAAATACCCGCGTTTATGTAGAATAGAATGTATGCTTTGTGAAAAGAAAATAATTTTCAAGAGTACTAACGATATTGTGACCCCAATTATTTTTACAACAATGGCCGTTGCGTATCCGTGAGTCAGGCGACCTCAAATTTGCATGACATTGCCTCACACTGAACGCGATTTGTTTTTCTAAATACCCAAGTGGGTTTAGCCTTTGGTTTCCTGTAATTTTATGTATGAGTATTATCCACTTAAAAACGTCGACGCACTTGACCGTGAATCAAACAAGGGACATAATTGTTCTAGAATTATAAATCAGTTGATACATTTATTTTAGTTTAAATTTAGCCCTTGACTGTATTGCTTACCTTTTGAGGACAGAATGAAATTATCATTTTTACTTTTATTCTTGAAAATTGTGAGAAAAGTTATTTAGTTTAGTTAGTTAGTTGTTTTGAGAGTGGTAGAATCCTATGTGGTTCGACTCCGGAACCACTACCGCCACACCTATTTCTGCCTAATACGAGCAGTGTTAAGCATTTTCTCAATGTTAAGTGGTCTGGTCTGAAGGGTGTGGTAACGGAGACATGACCAAAGCGTTTCAACTTATTCCTCAGGGGTAGCAACGCATCTGTGGCCAACCTCATATAAGACACTGATATTATCTGGGGTCGCTTATAGACGTCCATGGGTGGCAGTGGCCACTTTCCATCAGATGGACTGTACGCTCGTTTGCTACTTCTATATTATAAGAAAAAATATGTGATAAAATGGTTTGAACATTACAGAACGTATTGGAGTAACATCGGTGTGAAGTAATGTCGCCAACATCAGTTTCGTCAACAGCTCAACAAAGACATCAATGAATTTCTTTCATATTTATAATTGTTTAGGCATAAATCTGAAGGAATACAGTTGTTTTATATTTTTGTTTTATTCAAAATTTGTGATACTTTCCCATATTAAACTTTGTAATTCCACCTGATAGTGTTTAAAGCATATTAATAATATTAAAACCTATTCCAACGCGCTTCGCCCAGAAAGGGCATATCTCTGCTCACTACATAAATCAAACGTAAATAAAGGAGCTCATAAGCTGTCAACGTAATGCCATTCAGGCGGCCGGGGCGCGTAATATCGCGGAATAAATCACGTTCAGCTAAAATATGCCTCAATACTCACTGTTGAATGAGAATATTTAACCGTTTAATAGAATTAAAAAGATCCAATTCAGAATATAGGCAAACGAAGAGACTTCTATTATACCTTTTGATTACATAAAAGATTCAAATTAATTTTGTCATATTGTCTGATAAAGTAATTATAACAGAGCGCAATATGTATAAATCCATTTAAATATTTTCATAAAACTGATTGTGTTTTTATATAATTCTGAATAATTTTCTGTTTGAAGGTGGTAGAGCTCTTTGTGGTTCGACTCCGGAAGCACCACCGCCACACCTATTTCTGCCTAATAACAGCAGTGTTATGCGCTGTTCTGTTCTGGTCTGAAAGGTGTGGTAAGGAAGACATACGTTTCCGAGGCATTACACCTTAGTCCTTAGGGGTAGCAACGCATCTGTGGCTAACCTTAGGTGAGACTTTGATCTTACCTAGGGTTGATTACAGATGTCCATGGGCGGCAGTAGCTACTTACCATCAGGTGGGCTGCATGCTCGTTTGCTACTTCCGTGTTAATTCTGATATAATCTCAGGTTAAAGTTCAATTCTATTGGAGATTAGATCAGTCATGAGATATAATAACCGTTTAACACGAGGTAGAGTGCATATCAATTGACATGAATTATTTTAACAACTCATTATGCTAAAAATCACCAATAGAGCCGCGTAGCGGAGCGGTCACCATATCATTAACATGTAATGATTTCCGGGTTCGATCGCCGTCCACACAGATATCTGAAAGATAAATATAATTTCCTGTTCTGGGTCTGGATGTTTCTGCTTTCATGGCACTCACTCACGAACACAGAAAAATCTTTGCGTAGTTAGAAGTGTTTTGTAACGTAGGTGTTATACAGTATAAAGTAGTAAGATACTAAAAGCTAAAATAAAGAAGTTAAATAATTTATATATGACTTATTTCTAAATATTACTCTAGGCCAGTAATTTATATACGTTGCAGTGCAATAACACCACAAAAAATTAATCTTGAGTTAGACAGAACTATTCTTCAGCATCAAGGCAAATTTAAATATTTATTTGGGGACGAATAAAAGGCACACTACATACTTGTCATTTAAAACAACGCTTAGAGATATGAAATCTCATTAGTTGTAAAGTTATAATAATATGATTATTTTTCATAAAAACTCCAGGATAATTATATTAGCAGCTTTCATCCGCACTGGTGTAGCCGCAGGGAAAATAATTTGTTGTTTTTATTACCTTATGGAGTTGCAGCTAGGAGCATGCATTAGAATTTTCTTTAATATAATTTATATACTCTGAGATAAAGAAGTTTTTAATTATTATTTTCAGCAATACTGTACATTTTTTTATATAGTGGAAATAGCAAACAAGCATGCAGCGCACCTGATGGTAAGTGGCTACTGCCGTCCATAAACAATCATGTAACAATGTAACCAACCCTAGGTAAGATGAAAGTCTCACCTAAGGTTTACACCCTTCAGACCAGAATACAGCAGCTTCCGGAGTCGAACCACAAAGAATTCTACCACCTTCAAAAACATTCATTCATTTATCCAACGGTCTTTTGATGTCCACACTTAAACATACTCGCTGGCTTTCTCTAATGGGGGTTTTCGTCAATTGAAGACCACAGTAGGCGTTGATGTTACAAAAGAAGACGTTGCTTCCCGTCCCCTGGTTTTGTCTCTTAATCGCCCCCGTTAAAATCGTACTTTTACGGAAACAGAAGGAGTGATGTTGTTCAAAATCTACAGTATATAGTTCTCGACTCATATTATACATTTTTAAGCGGAAATAAACCCAAATGTCCGTGTCGTTAAAAATAAATCGTGTGCTATTACATTTTTTTAAGTATTGTAGATGGTAAAAGTTTACATTTACAGTTGGAGTACAAAGGTGTGTACATTTGTACAGTGCTGGCGTTGTTTTGGTATATAATGATCCCTAACTCTAATAATAATCCTCAAGGGCTGGGCATATTTTTGTGGCAAATTAAAGGACTCTTAACATATTTCTACACTGAGAAGTCGGAAATTTTTGTCTCGCCAAGATAATTAAGTCACGTAAGCTTTGAACAAAAAAATATTGCACTAAGTAATGGGTGTTATGGATAAATAAACCGAACGCAAATAATTAGTTATACAGCTCGAATCATCATTAATAAGTCTGGACGCTTTGAAAACCCCCTATACGGCTTGGCCTCTAACCTGCCCCTTGCACTGATCTGCATTTGAGCAGGTTCTGGTAGATTATTCTCCGTAGCACCAAAATCCTAACCTGCAATGAGATACGAAAAGTGTTGTAACAAACCAGTTCTATTAAAACATACAGCTGCAAGTCACATTCCAAGTTGCTGTAACCTCATTACTCGTTAAAGTTACATTTGCGCTGCGCCGTTTGAAAATAAAAAAATGTCTGTGCAACCTCGAGAAAGATTCGCTACGCTTAGCCCTGTTAGGCGTTATTACATTACCGGACGCTTTGTGTAACAAGACTTTTAAATCTTGGTCTTTTTTTTTAATAAACTATACTGATACTAAATTATAAGATACAGTTCTTAGTGTCTTTGTGTACTAAGTACGACTAATTGATTATTACTTAACAAGGGCGGTAGTACCGCATTGTGCAACAAGACTTAAGCCTTGGTTTATTTTTATATAAAAAAAAAACTATACAAATACTAAATTATGAGATACAGTTTGTAAGTGTCCTAGTGTACTAAGTACGATTAATTGATTATTTCTCAACAGAGGCGGTAGAACCCTTTATGATTCAAATAAGTAGCATCAACACATTGTTTTCTGCCTAATAAGATTGAAAGGTGTGGTAATAAAAACGTGCTTACTCGAGGCGTTCCAACTTAGTCCTCAGGGGTATCAATACAACTGTGGCTAACCATGGCATGATTAATCTTATCTGTTACTTAATAGTGGTTACTGCCATATAAAATGCAGGTGCGAATCCTTAGAGTGACAAGTTTCCCATATAATTTATAGGCCTAGCATACATTAATTTGGTACTGGTGGAGGCCTGGCGTATACTAACATAAATATGGATTTATAACTGTTTAGACTTGAATGGTTTAAATGTATGCTGAAGACTGGAGAAGTGGGGTTTTAACTGATTCCACATACGTGTATAGGACGTAATTTCTCGAGTAATGTCAATATAATTTACGAGCAAAATGAAAAATAATTATTTTCTAGTACCAAAGTTTATATTACGTTTATATTACCTTATATAATTTAGCATAATATTAAGTATATACAAACTTGTAAAAAAGTCAATTTATATTTTGTTACTTCCAATTTTAGAAAAAATTTTAGGTATGTCTATTACGTGAAATAACACAATTACAAGAATGAAAGCTTCGATATCTTTTTTTAATATATGGAAGAAAGACGAAATACTTGAAGCGATTGAGTGGAGGAATAGAGGTACAATATGTGATCAAGTCAACGTCAAAAACGTTGCAATCTGTCGTTAATTTCCCCCGAGGTTACCTGCTGCCACAATAAAGAAACTATATTATTGTTATCCACGTCGCTGCTACTTACAACATATTTCAGAACATTATTATGATCACGTTATTGAGCGGACTGATTAAAAAACGCTAGGGAAAGTTACGGTGGACTTTTCTCCGCGATCGCGTTTTCTAGACTCATAATACAGTTTAATTATTCGTATCTGTCGAATTTATTCGTGAGATAAATTATTTAAAATATATATATTTTTTAATTAAGTAACAACATTTTGCCATAATATCATACTTAAGGCGTATAAATCAAAGTGAGTTTGTTTATTTTATTTAATATGTTTTTGGTAGAAAACTACGAATATTAATATTTTATAAATTTTATTAGAAAGCGAAGTTATTTAAAACGTAAGTATTAAAAGCTTCAAATATTATGTGTGCGATTAGAATACTAATTATGTTACTTATTAAGTAATTTAAGTTTATTAATTTAAGTTTTCAGTATAGGATTTCAGTCAAGTAAAAGAGGCTTAAAACAGATTCCACGTTAGAAAATTTGGATTGACGGAGGTACTGAAGCACTAGTTCAACAAAATATTTTAAATTGTCTTGATGGGTTTTGAGGAGATTTAACCACTATTATTGAATTAAAAAACTATAATTTGGGAACATAAATTACTTATTAGCTATGCGCTTGAATTTTATTTCATCCATCGTCCATCTATCAGCCCTATGACAACCACTGCTATACATTTGTTTTCTCTAAAGGGATCTTTACCAATAATAATTATAATCATTGTTGGTGATCGCAGTAGGTGTTGATGACATGATATGATATTTATGCCTTATTCTTGACGCTAGTGGGGTGGGACGCAGATTAGTTTCTTTTAATGTGCTACAAAGAGTTGCTGACGAATCAAATCATTTTTATCTTTATAAAGTTTAACATTTAATTTTAAATTTAAAACATTTAAATTTAACTTTTTTATAAAGTAATATTTAACCGTTGTAGCTGTGTGCTACAAGCTATGAGCTACGGACAAGGTTGGCTGCTACGTCGTAGCAGTAATGTTAACAACACTATGGCCCGCCGCTTTGCATAGCATAAAGAAATCAATTGACACAAGCGGCACAGACGCAGCGGCTTCGATATTGATTATTTTTGACAGTTACACCATGAATCGTGTTATGTATTTAATGTTAGAGAATATTCTTGTGTAAAACTTTTTAATATAATGTTTTAATGTTATATTTCTTAGTATCTCATTAGTACGGAATTGTAAACTATACTTAACTAAAAAAATATTTTGGTAATAAAGTAAATTATATTATGTCGTTAACGACTTATTAATATAACGAGTTAATGTTATGAAAATATAAAGTATGCTCTTCCAAGAACAAAACACAAAAGTCTTTTGTATACTTTAAATGTTTGTATATAATTCATAAAATAGGTAAATTCATAACATTCATTTATTCTTAGATACATGACTGAGAAATATTAATTTTCAAATTACTGTTACAAATACTATTTATATCGCAAAATATATTAAACTTATTAATTATTGTGCTGTTTTTTTACGTTATGAATTTCATTTCTGAAATAGACAGTCGCGTAAACTAAATCATTAGTGCTACAGTTAATTCTGAGTTGCCGTTGTAACGAGTGCTTATAATTACAGTAATTCGTTATATACGAATGACGGTACTTTTAATTTTTAATCCAACGCATTTTCTTAGAAATAAATCTATACTAATATTATAAAGCTGAAGAGTTTGTTTGTTTGTTTGTTTGTTTTAACGCGCTAATCTCAGAAACTACTGGTCCAATTTGAAAAATTCTTTCGGTATTAGATAGCCCGCTTATCGAGGAAGGCTATAGGCTATATATCATCACGCTAAGACCAGCAGAAACGGAGCACCAATGAAGAATGTTTCAAAATCGGGTTTTTTTTTCTAATAAGAGCTTCCGCTGCATGCGCTGCGTAAACGGTTAAAGTTTCGTAAAAAATATGTATGACAGAATTGATCCCCTTTAAAAGCTCTTAAAACAAGTCAGCGACAGCATATGTCTATCTTTTCAGGTAAACTCACTGTAGCCTTTTATATGCTAACCAAATTTGTTTCAAAATAATTATTTGCGAAGTTGTTTTTATAAATATAATATTTATTCTTATCCAAATAAATACATAAATTAGTTTTCTTTGTAGTAACTAATACGCGGGTGAAACCGTGGGGCGCAGCTAGTTGTCAATATAAATCGATAAACCTAGCTACGCTTTCTAAAATTTCACTTAAAGTCAATACAATTAATATTTCAAAGAAATATACCCCGGAAGCATAACACTTCCATTATTTTGATACGCCCTATAAAATTATAGGTACCATCATAAGACCGTAAAAAGCCTTATCTCTGTGTAAACAGGTAAGGAACGCGAAACATAATAGGTTACTGATGTATCATATTAAGTATAAACATGACGTCAAGAACTCATGAGTACAGTAAGAAGTTCCAAAGAGTCCTTATTGCGTGCTTACGATTTCCCCAACCCTAATGGGCGAGCGCGATTTCGCTGACAAATAAATATGTACCGCCCTTCCCGCCAAGAGTAATTGTAAGTGTGGAGCCGCTAAACAAGCAACGAGGTTTAACTGTAGTTTAAATAAACAAATAGATACATTTTGTTCACTATTTCATGTCACTGTTTCGTATATTACAGACGCGACGGACATGTTAAATAGGAACATAACTTCCAGACATTGACGAATATATTAATTATTTAAAAGAGTATCTGCAAGACTGGATACTAAAATAAAGAGTCTAAATGAAATAACAGTAGGACATATTAACCGTGACTAACGTAAGTCTTTTTCGACT
Organism: Cecropterus lyciades; assembly: GCA_002930495.1. Taxonomy (NCBI): domain Eukaryota; kingdom Metazoa; phylum Arthropoda; class Insecta; order Lepidoptera; family Hesperiidae; genus Cecropterus; species Cecropterus lyciades. The sequence continues at coordinate 113,603 of MOOZ01000449.1, read as the reverse complement.
TTACGCAATCATACTCGATTGCTTTCAATTTCTTAGTAAAGGTCCTAATGTAAATTTGCTTGTTTTTTAAATTGAAGTATGTAGTAACCAAGTAGGTAACCAAATGCCTGAAAACAGGATGCTACATTCAATTGTATCTCTTATATTATATAAGGTGTTCTCAGAAAACTCACTCTAAAATCCGACTTATGGCCCAACATGGTGGGTTCAGTGGCATGCAACACGATAAAGCACCAGTTAACATAAAAGGAACAGGAATTTCTTGAGCAATAAAAAGAAACGCCCAGAGCTGTGCGTGACCACGACGGAGCCCATGAAAATTCATATTTATTTTCGTTTCACAAAGTTAAACACGACAAGCAACCTTTCAAATTACAGGATTTTTATATTTAGAGGCCTTAAAAGCTATCTTTCTTCTGTGTTCTTTATTCGGTAGTAGGTTTTAACATAGCAGGGCTACTCAACCTTTTTGCGAGAGCTCTTTACTTTATACTAACATTGTATTATATTTAGAACGCTGAGCGTAAACTCTTTTATGTTCGTTTTTTTATGAAATTTAAGTGGCTAACGAGCTTGCATTATACTTGATTGTAAGTGGTATATTTAACATAAAAAGTAGTTTAAATTAGCTAATACATCAACCATAATATTGAGACTACATCTCCATCTATAAAATAACACGTTAATTAAGACGTTATACAAATGTGGCCAAAATTTCCACGCACTAATTTACTTTAACAGTCTGATAATAATGGCTGTTTATTAGACGTAAGTAGACATAATAATCCACATATTCGTTTTTAAGAATATTTGATACGTTAACTAAATATAGTCAGTGTTTGCTTTCTTAATTTTAAGCGATGAGTAGTCATATTATATTATAAACATCAAGGATAGGTTTTTCTTGACATGATAAGAATTTTTATTACTCTTGACAAAATTTTAACGATTAGTACGAATTGTGGTACAATTATAGTACGATATGAAACGGTGGTACGGTAAGGTACCATCGTCACAGCTATTTCTAGTGTGTTATTTGCAGCAGTTCTTTCGTTTTGGTGCAACAGTGTGGTTGCCGGCTCACTTATATATGAGGCGACTTAGTTACAGGCAGTTACAACGCATTATTAGATGGACTGCGTGCTCATTTGCTACTTAAATCTGATCAAAAAAAGATTATATGACACGGTACTATGGTACTAGCAATACTTCGGAGTTAATGTAGCTAACGAGCATGTAGTTTACTTGATGTGAACTGCCGTTTCCTTTCATGGACATCTGTAAACAATTGTCTGTAGAATAGCGGGTATACCTGAAGTCGATTACAGATGCATTACCACTCCTGATATGTGTGACCTTATGGCATCCCATATAACAGTTCATCATGAAGGCTTTTGGATAGGACCATTCCTATCTACCACTTTTGAGTTCTACCACTGCTTTTTTTATAATGTATACACGCTTAAATACGCTTTCTACAATCATAACCCCACACTAGGATTTTCTCCTGTGTCGTGGGTGCCATGGACACACAAAGACGAATACACAAACACCCAGACCCAGAACAGACACCTAAACTCATCATTCAGATTTCTGTCTGGCTGGGGATCAAACGCGGGACTCACTGCGTGTCAGACCGGTATAATGACCGCTCCGCCACGCGGGTCGTCGTAGCAAACGAACATGCAGCTGGTTACAGAAGCATTGCTACCCTTAAGTACTATAGTAGAACGCCTCGGATAAGCATGTTTCAATGATCACACTTTTAAACCAGAACGAAGCAGCGCTTATTACTATTATTAGGCAGAGTGTCTTAGTGTCTCCGCTCACTTTGGTCACGTTTACGACGGTAACCAGCTTATTGCTGTAGCTCCGCTCGTTCTAGATACTTTATGAACCCTATGTATTATGTCAGGTCATAAACTAATTATGTGCCAAATTTTAACCAAATCTTACCAGTAGTATTTGCATCTCAGAGTAACAAACATCCATTATAATATTATTAGCATATTTAATACTGTCTCTATTTAAACTTTAGTATCGAGACAGCTACCATTACAACATGAACATGCATAATTGTAGCGTAGGTAGATTTGCGATTAGATAATCCACAAATAACGTAAGGTTAAGGTCATTATAAACGATGCTTTAGCTAACTGAGGGGTAAATTAACATGTTCTAGATGTTGGTGTAGACACGCAAAGGGTAGTTACTTTGCATAAAATGCATTTGTTTGTTTTTTTTTCTTTTATCAGATTGAAGAAGCAAACGAGCATGCACTCCACCTGATGGTAAGTGGTTACTGCCACCCATGGACATCTGTAAGTAACTTCATTTAGAATAAGGGTTCTATCTGAAGTCGATCATTGATGGATTGCTACTTCCGACAGATGGTCCTACTGAGATGGTCGCCTCATATATAAGTGAGCTGGCAACCACACCGTTCCAACGAAACACAGGAACTGTTTCACGCTAAAAATAGGTGTAGCGGTGGTACCTACCCAGTTGAACTACATTGGACCTACTACCTAGTAAAACATAAAGAGCCTAAATAGCCTTTGACTATCCCATTTCAGTATAGGAATGGTGTTATATACTATGATCTATTTTTAAGGCGTTTATATTCGTGTTTGTGTTACTGTAACAAAGTGGTAGGGTTGCTAATCATAAACAGTATATAAGTAACCAGTTAGCTTGAATTTTGATCATTGACTAGATATTTTATGAAATTTATATATGTTAGTCGTCAATAGTTGATCGAATTTCTAATTGCCATAAAAAGTGTTGTAGTATACAATAACTATAAAATGTGTTAATATTAATTCAACCAATTGTATAGAACTGTTGTAAACTCATATCTAAAGTACTTTTAAAGTCATATGAACACAAACGAGTTCTCTTTATTCTTTGATCTACCAAAAAAATGCTATAAAGCGAATATTTTAGTTATAAAAGATCCCGCGGGAGACATACAGGGATCTCGTGCTGCCGAAGACAAATAATTATCTCGATTATTTCGAACAGCTCCCAAGGGTCGAAATATCAGTGCAGAGTTGTATTCCGTAAATCATGTTGTCAGTATTTTGTAAATAATTTCGCTTTGATAAGTAACTAAACTACTATTTTTCATGTGGATGCATACTACTTAACTGACTTCAAAAAATAAATCTATACAAATAAATAAAGTTGATGCGTCTGTTTGAAATATCAAAATAACGGGCTTTTACGAAATTAATGAAAAAATATATACAGCGCATATATAACAAAAAAAAATTTTGTCTGTCTATCTGTCTGTCTGAACGAAACAGCGCTAGTTAACTTTAAAATCAGATATACTTCAAATATTTTTATCAAAATATTGTAAATCTTAACGAAGTTTAAACTTATTTCATGGTTCTACTAAGAGAAAAGCAAATGTCTTCGGAAAAAAAGAATCTACACATTTTTACATAACTAATACAAATTTGATAGTAATATTATGCGAAGAATCAATAAACACATTTTACCTAGGAAACTTTATTTTTAATAAAATAAACACTTTATTGAGGAAAGTCTTCGTGCACTTAATATTGTATCCCGCATGTCTACGACCTTTATCCATCGGGCCCTAATTTCCCTTGGGCTCGCTACCTGACCGCAAACAAAGGCCTTAAGTCAAGATTATTGGCAGTTGATACAATTTCCAGCTACATTACGTCAACGCTAACTTAAACTTATTTTGTGCATAGATACAATATCTGGTACTCCGGTTTAGGTTTTTAAGATTTATGAGTACTATTTTTTGACTTTCATTATTCCATTGAACTTGCGTTTGTAATGTTGTATAGTTATTTCTTTATAAAAGTATTCATATGATTTTTTATGTTTCTTTATTTTATAATTATTATTTTTTGATAATTATATTACGCAAGATTTCACAAGTAGGGATACGCGTACTACTCGGGGTGAATTAGCTAATTGTAGAGAGTACGCAACAAAATTATCGTAATTACTGCTTATCTAACTCTGCGTTTAATATGAAATATAATATTACTTCTAAAATCGACGATGTACATCAATACAAGAAACATAAACCCGTCATCATCAAGAACTTAAGACTTAGGTTTATTTATTTATTACCAGTTTTTATATAGGGGTTCGTCAATATTTCAAAATCTAATGGGGGTACGTGGAGATGTCAGTTTAAGGAACCTTGACGTAATGTAACGTAAATAAATATGAGTAATCTAAATAGGAATCATCATTATCATTAACCTGTTACCATCCAACATTTGTAAAATTTGATATTTTCTGAGATAGATACAGAACTAAGTCCATCTAATCAGCATTAGGTGTAGTTTGATTGACTTCACCTTGAGAAATTAATGAAGATCCCTCAGGTACTGTCATTGCTCAAGCAAATGACAATTCATTTTTAATAGACACAAGAGTTTGTAAACTTTGTAGGACGTGCGTGAGATTTCCACTCTGTACCAGTTTTAGAGACCAGGGTTCATATTACTTATATACTAGGCTGTTACTATGATTATTATTACGAATTTAAAATCTAAATTTTGTGGTCTTTAAATTATTAACTAACTTAATTTCTGTAAATTATCTATAATAAAATGTAATTCATATCACATTATGTTAATAACACGCTTAGAAGTAGTACTAAATCGGTGAGATTTATTTCTATAGTTTGTTTAATACAAAGAAACTATTCTATATAAGTTTATGGAAAGCCATAAAGTAAGGGTAGTTTTTACAATATAAGGTATGATTTATAGTAACGTTCGACCTACTGGATAAGCTTTAGTGAATAAAGTGAATTAGACATAAATCAATTCGGTTTATAGCCTTACCCTCGTTACTAAAAGTATATTAAGGTAAGTATAATTTGGCATACTTACGATGGAGTGGACAATCTCTGTGGTTAAAAACCTCCAAAACGGGCTCACGACAAACACGGGCTTTTTTACTCTATTTGAAAATACGGAGTCAAACCCAGAAGTGGGATCTACAAACGGTTTTTAAGAACCACTCGCCCAGCTATGGTTCGCAAAATCGAACACGTTAGAAAACATAACCGGGTACTACCGTATGTGTAGATTTTGTAACGTTTAAGCAGGTGATAATGAATAAAGTAAGCAGTTCATCTTGTTAATAATAAAACAAATTCGACCTGACACTATTGATTCTGATACAATCTCATATCAGTGCGCTAAAACCGCTCAAGGTCTGAAAATCGCTACTTGAGCAATGATCTGCTTTAAAAATTTTATTTATTTAAATGTAAGCTTAGTGACATCGTATACTATAAATGTTTTGAACTGTGGCTTAAATTGGACAATAATTGGATTAATCTTTACATTAGGAAGAGTTTACAAACTATTTCTACGCGGCTGTGAGGTAGCAAAAGTAGGGCTGCGCTTTTGAAAGGCTTGGCTGTAGGGTCGAATAAAATATGTTGTTTTGATTAATTTGCTTATTGATTAATTCAAGAGCTTTCCATATAATTTCCATTTAGTATGGACTATAAACATTTTTAAAAACTCGAGGAGACTCTTAAGCTCTATTTATCAATATGTAGAGAACATATTTTGATTTACGTTGACTTAATCTAATTTTAGGTGCATCGTGTCTCATGTTAATGTTTATATGAAAATGGTAATTAAAATGTCCTTTAAACTTAAATTAGACATAAACCAATTCGGTTTTATAACCCTACCCTTGTTACTAAAAGTATATTAAGGTAAGTATAATTTGGCATACTTATGATGGAGTAGACAATCTCCGCGGTGAAAAACCTCAAAAACGGGCTCACGACAAACACGCGCTTTCTTATTCTATTTGAAAATACGGGGTCAAACCCAGAAGTGGGTCCTACAAATGGTTTTTAAGAACCACTCGCCAAGCTCAGTGCAGGTTCACAAAATCGAACACGTTAGAAAACATAACCGGGCGTAACCGTGTGTGTAGATTTTGTATCGTTCAAGCAGGTGAAAATGAATAAGGTAAGCAGGTCAATATAAATGGTAAGTAGTCAAATATAGTAAGTTTGAATAAGCCTGTGAAACGTTACATTAATTATCTCTTAAGCTCTACTTATCAATATGTAGAGAACATATTTTGATTTACGTTGACTTAATCGAATTTAAGGTGCATTGTGTAACAAGTTAATGTTTATATGATAATGGTAATTAAAATGACCTTTGATTGCCAACCCTATAAGAGTTGTGTAGTAATCAGTAAGTGGATGGAAGCTAAACATTTTGTAACGTACCGTAGTTTTAAACTAGCAGGTTTTAGTTTTATATTAGCTGGAAGTTTCTTCGCTGTACGAATGGCTAAGTCAGGCAGCTTACCAATTTTATTTATAAAAACCCGTTTCAAATGATTTGCCAGCATGAATACTATCAAAAATATAATTTATATTACGTTGATGTGTCTTATAATGAAATCTACATATATATAATACTTAAGAGGTGTTATGTTACAATAACATGAACATAATGATAGAAATCTTTCTGATTTGATTATATCACCCATCGTATCTATTATGGCCTTGTAACAATTTGTGTCGCTGATTTGTAGGGTACATAAGGCATAATACTTAAATAAAACATATCAATGTAGTCCTTGATAGCAAAGCACTTGTGATTTCTAAGTAAAACTCCTGACTTATGTTAAATTTGTGATACTTGTCCTTGGACCACAGTGATAGATCATTCTAAAAATAACAAATACTAGAATATAATTACCTCATTATAATCTCTTTACAGTTCATAAATCGGTTTCAAATTTACAACCAATAAATAATTCCAACCACAACGTCTTACATATTATTAACCATTATTATTTAATATATACGTTTTATATACATATCCTTGTAGTATCAATAATTAATAATATTTTTTCATTATCATTGTAAATAAGTAATTAATAAATAAAGAACCACAACACCTTAGTTACAAGCACGTAGGTTAGAGTAAATTTTAGAGGAAGCTTGGTTTTACAAAATGGCTTCATTTATCGTTTGAAGATGCCGTAAGCGTACCACAAGATTGAATTGCTTAGTGAACATAATAATTACACATGTAGTTTACCGTGTCAATATACACTCGTGAATGTTATTGCGGATACGAGCTTAAATGGTAAGTAGTCAAATATAGCAAGTTTGAATAAGCCTGTGAAACGTTATATTAATTATCTCTTAAACTTAAATTAGACATAAACCAATTCGGTTTTATAACCCTACCCTTGTTACTAAAAGTATATTAAGGTGAGTATAATTTGGCATACTTACGATGGAGTAGACAATCTCCGTGGTGAAAAACCTCAATAACGGGCTCACGACAAATACGCGCTTTCTTACTCTATTTGAAAATACGGGGTCAAACCCAGAAGTGGATCCTACAAATGGTTTTTAAGAACCACTCGCCAAGCTCAGTGCAGGTTCACAAAATCGAACACGTTAGAAAACATAACCGGTCGTTACCGTGTGTGTAGATTTTGTATCGTTCAAGCAGGTGAAAATGAATAAGGTAAGCCGGTCAATATAAATGGTAAGTAGTCAAATATAGTAAGTTTGAATAAGCCTGTGAAACGTTACATTAATTATCTCTTAAACTTGTGAATATTTTATTGGTTTAAGATACTCGTTTATCTAACTGATGACCAGAAGAAGACGGAGGGTAAACGCTGATTCAGACTTAGGACATGTCGAATTGGCACAGGTTAGACCTATTGGACTGTCAAGAACTAATGGATATATTAATATATATCTGTTATGCATTTTTATTTACCCAATAAAAAAACTGGCGCTCTTGTATGACGGATGTACGCACTAATAATAGAAAAACAGTTTTAATTTCTCGGTCAATAAAATTATTAACTTACTTTGACTAACACAGTATGAACAAATAGCCAAGCCTATAAAAACTAACCATTATGTATAACCTTAAGTACTGACTTGTAAATAAACAAACAAAATACATAAACAAATAAGGTATAATAGAAAAATAACATTTGAAGTTTATTGACGCAAAATTAACATCTAGCGACGAAAATTAAATTTCGAGCCAATGAATCGAAAGTTTTTTATCCGAATGATATTGTTAGATCCGGTCATTCATAAAAGTTTTCCGAGTTCGGTGGATGTAGAGGCTCTTAAATAGAACTAAAACTTTTCGTTTATTCCAATAAACCTATTCGTTCATGGCGTCGATAATAATGTGTTTTATTTTCGGATTTTAACGCTATTTTGTTCCGATTTTCAATTCAACCGATGATGTAATAACGTGAAGTGTCAAAAACACTTTTCACAGAATTGCTACAGATTTTTAATTATTATCGAAGCAATTAACGACTGCGTATGCAATATAATATTGAAGCCAATAAAGTCAATATTAAATGAAAACACGATTTCCGTCTCTATTTTTGGTTTTTGGCTTTTCTTTGATGTTTTGCATTTAATTTAATAAATACGTGATGACCCGCTTTTATCCTTTCCTCATACTTTGAATTTCTATCATAGCCTTTACTGGTTATAAATATGCGTAGAATAAACCCTAATAAATTAGTTTATCGTAATTTTTAATACTATTAATTCACTTGGTTTAATGTCTGCCGCATAAATTGATGGTATTTTATTGTGCAATTAACGTTTGACGGTATCGTTTATCCGATTGCAAATGAAGGCCTCCAAAAATGAAAATACTTAATTCGAATCTCTATAATTAATTATTGAGGTAATAATAAATGAAACTGTTGAGATACCCGCCGGTAAATATTTTCCTAAAGTGAGTGGAAAAGGGAGGAGGTTCGCGATTCGATTGTAGTTTTATCTTATGTTCAAATGATCGCCACAGCATCTGAACGCTTCCAACAGGCTTTTTTTATAGTATTGAAGTAGTACATGAGCCTGCAGCCCACCTGATGGTAAGTGGCCACTGCCGCTCATGGACATCTGTAATCAACCCTTGGTAAGATCAAAGTCTCACCTAAGGTTATCCACAGTTGCGCTGCTACCCCTGAGAACTAAGATGGAATGCCTTGGAAAAGTATGTCTCCCTTACTACACCTTTCAGACCAAAACATGTGCATAGCACTGCTGTTATTAGGCAGAAACAGGTGTGCACCACCGCGGCGCTTCCGGAGTCGAACTACAAAGAGTTCTACCCCTTTCAAACGGCTCAAGGCTTCAAGCCTCTTTGAAAAGTAATAAAATGTCATACATATAACTGGCTCAATTCTCTTCAAACCAGAGTAACAAATACAAAATATCTGTAAGGGTGTTCCCAACGTTGACGTAGAATCTATGAAATAGATATGTTAATACCTAATATCTATTTTACCCTTGATAAAGTAATTCCATTTCCAATCTCGGAAGCCTGAGTGTGGTTATTGGGATATTTCCAGAATCGTTACAGCTTCTCACCAACGAATGCGGTGTGTAACAAACGAGAAAACTTGGCCGGCAAGTTGTTAGCATTAATGAGATCACATAAACTGTTAGCACCAGCACTCTCGGTCGGTCAAACTCGGCTTGTACAGATAGTACCAAGTTAGTTGGTTTATTGTGAGCGATCGTAAATAAACGAACATGTAACAGTTCGTTTTTTGAAATTGAAATTATTTTTAGGTTTTGCAAATAAATAAATTAGTATTGCAATAAATGTTTTATTCCGATTCCGGAAATATCTTGTAAATTACACTTGATCTTATGTGTCGTTTCGACTTATTCGGCACCCTTGACAGCTTCGTATATGATATACGATCTAGCATTAATGAATTGTTAAGTAATTAATAATGTAATAAAATATTAAGTATATTATTAATAAATATATTTTAAATATTTTATTCAAATTGCATTATGATACTATTTTAGATTTCAAATCTATGAATTTCCCGTTTTAAACAAAGTACGTTATAAATCAACCATTAATTGTGTATATTTAATTAGGAGTAAATTTCAAAAGAAAATACATCTTCTTATTACATTTTCTAATTGTCTCGATTTTATTTTTCACATTTCGTAGTCATTCTTCGCGTTAATATATTTTAGGCTATTTTTGAGCATGGCCGTATACAGGGATTGTACCTGATCACGGGCGACAGTTACATCGTTTCTGAATTATCACGATATGGGCATGATTAGGCAGTTGACACTCGCCACATCGCAGTGATCCGTTAATCTACGTATTCACCCTTCCTGTTGTCATCCAGTGCCTAATTTAAGCCCGGTATCAACCGGGCTTAAATTAGCGGGCTACAATAAATGACCGTATGTTATATAGTATTGAGGAATACTTCGGATTGTTTTCGCGCAAGAACGCCGCGATGTTTTAAATTATTCCTTTTCTATAAAAAATTTGATCTGCTTTAAATTATTTTTTAATTCTAAATACTTTAAGGGGCAGCAGCAGTCAATTAAATGAAAATATTTAACGCACGGTCTTCTGTTATATTTAAGATTTTGAAAATTACCTAAAACTAATAACAATAATGTTATATCAGGCAAGGTCATAAATGTTGCTGTTTTAGGTGACGTATATTTAACTAAGGTACGGTTATAATCGCGATATTTGGCAATAAAAGAACCACGTAACTGACTTTACGAAGTAATAAAATACGCACGGCGTTGTTTAAAACTCAGCCCGTTGTAATGAATTAAAATACTTCTGGGCTGCGGTCGTTTACGAAAAGTTGATGTGCTTAAACAAATGCCTGCCCGAAACAGGACCCTGTAATCATACATTTAATGGTTCCTATAATGACCTCGTAAAGTAGTAACAGCTACGAACCCTCCCATAAATACTAAACTTCTTTTTTTCGGTGAGAACTTTTAATTTTTCCTCGAAATAAAATTTATTATGTATTTTATTTAGCAGGCGTAAAATAATCTCAACAGTAGGATTACCGTGAATTGATTGTGGCTATCAAAACATTACCACATTTATATATTGTTGCGAAATAAAACAGAAACAGATAGCAAACTACTTTGTCTTTGCCTATTTGCGTGTAGATGAACGTTAATAAATTATTTTTCAATCCAATGTATAGTTAATTAAAACATACTGATTAACAATATTAAACTAGGCTCATAACGGACAATGGACGACAGCAGGTGAGGTAACAGGATAAATGGATTAACGGGTCACTTCCTAGCGGGCGGTGTCGACTGCCTAATCAAACCCACATTGTGGCAAATGCAGAAATGCTGTAACTGTCGACGCCTCTATCAACTGGGGTGCTTTTACTGCCTATAAATACTTAAGTTTAAAAACCCAATTTATTTTTAATGCTGGCCAAATATAAAAAAATGCTATTTGACACCTGAAAGCTAAAGTCTTATTTTGTAACGCGTTTAAAGGTATCGATGTGAATTCCGTGTAGCATTAGTACTATAAACCTCAGTGATTTTTTAAATGCTACGTTTAAATAATGTTTGTAATAAATAAAAAAAGCTGATCTTTCATGGTTACTCTTTTCTTCGTAAAATTAATACGATATATATTTGAAACGCTAGTAAAACACAAACAAATAGAAGATATTTAAAAAAATACTACTTATTTGTATAGAATAGCGCATAAATTTAAAAGTTCTCAGTCGTGAAAAAGCAAACGGATATTTATGAGGGCCTCGCCTATTACTTCTTTACGAGGTAATTTTAGAAAGCATTAAATATATGATTACGGCGTCCTGTTTGGCTCACATATTTGTTTAAGCGCGTCAAATTTATCGGTAACGGTGGCTAGATATATTTTGATTCCATACGACTAACTATAAATCATGTTTTTATACGTACATACGTTTAGTTACGAGTATATGTACGTACGTTTTTATGACTATAAAAATTAAATCACAAAACCTAAGTGCCTAAAAATACTCTATAGTATTCTTCAAAATATGTAAAGTCTAAAAAAAACATGCTTATTAAAGATCGTGAACAACGACCTGAAAGTTGTATTTACTACGATTACATGATAACAATGATATTATTATACAAGTTATGGTAAGTCAAAACATTAGGTTTTTTAAATATTAATTAACGACGACTAGGTATATCCTCCACTTTAATAAAACCTTAAGCTTAATACCGAATAAGTAAAACATTATCTGAATATGAAAGGAATATCCCGTACAAAATAGCTAAACCCGATTTCCTTACAGACAATTTGGGTACTCGGTTTTCCCGCGTAACGAAGCGCGCCGGTGAACCTAACACGATAATAACTGCAGACTACACCCTGAATGCAGTAGCTAGCTAGTTATAATGTTATAACGAGAGTTAAATAATGTATTATTTGCTTTAATATATATACCTAACAGTTTTCAATGATTACACCGACTCTCGTGAGAAAATTTGTCCTGTTGTTGTTATAAATAGTGTAATAGTAATGATTATATTTTTGTACGCATTTTGGAGATCTCTTAGGCATATAGGATTTTTCAGATGACGTTTCTTTAAAGGATTAATCGTTGAGACTATCCTTGCTCTTCTTCTATGTAAGAAAAGCCAAAATAAAATAAGGTGAGAGAAACCGCAATAACTACTCTATTTCTTATAGTGAGTGACAAGTATCAGATGTTTAAAAGGTTTCAGGTACATAAATTTGTTTCCGATGTCGTTAATAAATAAAATTTTATTTATATTTTTGGTTCATAATTTACTACTAACCCTTGGATTTCTTTGAACATTTTGAGTAACTATTTATCCACCGACCGTTATTGGATTCCGTTTTAACATTAACTTTTATTACGACGTGTCAATTTATTTAAAAAATATAAAGAGGACTATATTTTCTACCTGTTCATCTAACCTTTATCTTCAGAGCCCAGGAAAACGCGAACCGTAGTGTATGCCTTTTTATTGTACAAAGGTTAGGCGCGCCCTCATGAATATAAATAGAGATACACAATTTAATTGTAACGTCTATAGACCTTCATATTTACGGTGAGTGGTAAAATAAGGGACGTTGGTTCCACATAAACCAAAAACATTCCAGGAATAGAGAAAATACTTTAGGCCGGGAACATCGTGCGGTTGAATTTCAATTTTTTATTCTTTACTTCCTTTTCAATTTTTTATGAATTTATTGTAAAGAAGTGGTCACTACCGACGAATTGAATATGAAGGAAATAAGTCAATAAGTTGACATTAAGCACAAGATATAAGAATAAATAACTTAATTTCCTTTTAACGAAATAAAAAATAAAAACTGTTTGTATTTTTCCATTATTGTTTTTTGGATTGACATTTATTTGTTAATAATAGCATAATCATGCCATGAGACAGTATTTTAAAAAGGTATAAATTACTAAACTACTTTGTTATGTAAATGAATATCTATATTAACCTCGTTCAAATTTTGGTTATCCTTAGTCTTGTGTAACCCATTAAATTAGTATACACATAAAGGAAAGCTCCTCAGAATCCTTAGTATTCATTTTCTCAGTAGTTTACCAAATTGCGTGTGATGTCGTGCACAGTCATGAATTAGTTATACGAAACCCTTTGAAACTCGCACCCAAAACGAGATGTGCTGTTCCCTTAGTTAATTATGCAATGTTTTTATTCAATTAGTCATGTGGCCGATCCTAATTAGGGGCCGTGGGGAGTACAGGCGTAGAGACGAGCCGGGTTTCGCAAATGGAGTAGTAAAAAAGCAAAGACCGCTCTCGTCTCTTTACGAACAATGCGATGCACTGGATGTAAGCACTCCTATTTGTCTCTCTGTCTAATCTTTCACAATGACGTTGTTGTTTCGCGATTTGTGTTTCCATTTGCGATGTATGTAAGTGGATGTTGTATTTTCTATCCGGTGCATGCATTATCCAGTTGAATGCTTGAATGCTACTTAAAGTATTGTTCATCAACATCAATTATTTAAATTGTAGGCAATGTTACAAAATGAAAAAGAAGCATGATCTAAAGTCTCGGTTATAACAATTCTGTTTCAGGTGGAGTTTGATTAATCATAAGTTAGCTAAATACATGTAAATACGTGTAAATACTAGTTCACTATTAACAAATGATTGTAGTACATTGGACCCATTGACTTATTTGAAGGTGGCGCGGTTAGCCAACAGTCATTTGTCACTGCGTCTTACTAAGCGGCCGCTTTCCCAATGCGTTAAGTACATTTTGATGGAACTTAATCGCTTACTACTGATTAATGTACGAGCTCGTATTCTTGTAATACTAAGTAACGTGTTTTTTGTTTAAGTAAAGGTAAATATTATGTCACTGTAATGATTTATAACATTTAGAACATGGTTTTGTTTTATTATGTATGTATCTAACCTAGGTAGACGGGCTTCTTGTCAGAAAGTAGTTAGCTCGGCCTTGGGGTTATCCAGAGAAATGTATCGCTCTGAAAACTGATACGATAGGAAATCGCTATTTTTTCACAGATTTCGTTCCCATTACTTTTTGCTTCCACACTTCGAACGTCATATAAGTAATGTAGGGTAACGTATGGACAGTAGGATATCTACTTTGTATGTTACTTAGGTACAAATCATCTACCGCATCATTTTCGTATCATGCACTATGAGACTCATTCCTATCGTAATATGGCAAGGCAAGGTAGGTGCCTTGTACCAAATACGTTTTTCCTATTTCCTATCTTCCCATAGTTTATTTTCTTTTCCTTGTCGCAACGTTACGGTTTAAGTCTAGCTCCTCGGATGAAGCGGCAGGGATTAAAGAAATTGGCTAAATATTTTTATTCTGCACGTAACCGACTTAGATACGTGAAGTTATTTCAAAGAAAAGCAATCACTTTTTAATTTAATAATATTCAAATATAAATAGGATTAAATTTTATATGATGCTTTAATCTTAAGATCAAATGAGAATGAGAAATGCTTAATATCAATGAATAAATAATAAATAAAGTTAAATATGGTACAATTCTTTTTATTCGACTCCGGAAGTACCGCCGTTTTACCTATTCGTCTCTATCAACAGCAGTATTACGCACTGCTGTGTTGTTGTGGTCTGAAGGCCACACATTAAAGGGAACATACTTACCGAAAGCGTCTCAACTTAGTCCTTAGGAGTAGCGCTGTTGTGTTCTGGTCTGAAGGTTGTGGTAAGGGAGAGATACTTTTGAGAGGCATTCAATCTTAGTCCTCAGGGGTAGCAACGCATCTGTGGGTAACCTTAGGTGAGACTTTGATCTTACCTAGGGTTGATTACAGATGCCCATGGGCGGCAGTAGCCACTTATCATCAGGTGGGCTGCATGTATGTTTGCTATTTCCATACATTATGAAAGAAAAAATACACTCTTGTGTTATGTTCAAAAGGCCACCCTTAAAGGAAACATACTTATCGACGGCGTTCCAACTTAGTCCTTAGGAGTAACACCGCTTCGGTGGCTAACCTCAACTAAGCCTCTGATCTTACCTGGGGTTGATTACAGATGTTCGTGGGCGGCAGTGTCCACATACCACAAGGTGAACCGCATGCTCAATTGCTACCATGTATATAAACTTAACTAAACAAACGAAAGGTAAATTAAAAAAAAAAAAACTAAAGATAAATTATAATAATTTAAGTGGGTTAATTAGTTAAAGTTATGGAATGTTACAGTATTGTATTCGTATTGCATGTTTTGCAATTGGCTTCTGGTGAAAACTACTACATCGTTATTAAATTCTATTGACTTTTATCGTGCATTTTCATGACTAAATTAAAAATAGTTTTCGTAATACATTAAAATGTATATGAGAGGTATTGCGAAAAAATGTTTTGATTAATATATTTTAGAATTCTACACCAATGTCAAAATGATTAAAGTATCGCGACATGAAATATTTGAGTATATATATAGTTATATGTGCGGAATTTTACTATGCCTACTAGAGTTTTTTGTAAGGTTCTTAAAAGTATATAAATTTTATGAATCCGCATATGACCAGCGACCAGTAAATCCATTAGTATCCTATTGCTGAGTTCGAGTCTCCTATCGATATGAGACGAGTTAAGGCCTATAGTTCACCACGTTAGTCAGATGCGAATTTTTATACTTCACACACTTCTGAGAAAAGCAAAACTAAAGAACTCTTATATGTGTAGGTTTTCTCGCTGCACCGTT
>MOOZ01000449.1:71629-86503 GCA_002930495.1 Cecropterus lyciades | reverse complement strand
TAGGTATCATGGACAAAGACGAATACACAAACACCAGATTCACAAGAGAAATTTTAACTAATCATTCAGATGTCTGTCTGGCCGGGGATCGAACCCGGGACCCTCTGCGTGTCAGACCTGTTTGGTGACCGCTCCACCACGTGAGTCGTCGTATTAAAGCAGTTATAGTATTGTAGTAAAATAAAGTCTTAGTAGTCTTTAAAAACGTTGTGTTAAACGCTGCGGTGTTCTGATCCGAAGGGTGTGGTGAAGGACATTGAATATCCGTGGCCTTTCAACTTAGTCCTTTGAGGTAGCAAAGCATCAGTAACCAACCTCAGGTAAGATTGTAATCTTATCTGGGATCGGTTCATGGGTGGCAGTGGTCACTTATATTATCAATAGGTAGCTGCATGCCTACATAAAAATGCAAAAAAAAAATAAACTGAAATCTAAATATATAAAAGCGAAAGATGCTCACTCACTCCCCTATGTACTAAACATCGCAGAGCCTAAACTATTAAAGGTAGAAACATGAAATTTTGACAAAAGGTTTCTTTTATGACGTAGACATCAGCTAAGACCGAATTTTGCTGATATTCCACCCCTATGATAGTTAAATACGGGATGAAAGTTTGTATGAAAGTCCGTCAATTTTGATGCAAGCTCAATGAAACTTAGTACTTAGCCTTGTGGTTTATATAGTTAAATATTTGTTTCTATGTTTTTGAAAAATCAACCCTGAGGGTAACATAGGGGTTGACAGATTTTTTGGATGTCCGTCAATTTTGATTCAAACTCAATAAAACTTGGTATTTGGCTTTATGGTTAAATAAAACGATATTTTTATTTCGCCGTTTTTTAATAATTATCGCCTAAGGTGGCTAAATAAGGCTGGCAAGATTGTATGGAAGTCGTTCAATTTTGACGCAAGCTCAATGAAACTTAATATTTAGCTTTGTGGTTTGATATAATGAAACATCTATTTTACTATTTTGGAAAAATCAACCCCTAACAGGGTTAAATAGGGGTTGACAGTTCATTAGAAGGTCCGCCAATTTTGATGCAAGCTCAATGAAACTTAGTATTCAGCTTTGTGGTTTGGTAGAATGAAAAATTTATTAAACTGTTTTTAAAAAATCAACCCCTAAGAGGGTTAAATAGGGATTAACATTCTTTGGAAGGTCCGCCAATTTCGATGCAACCTCAATTAAAGTTGGTATTTCGCTACGGAGTTTTATAAAATGAAATATTTATTTTGCCAGTTTTGAAAAATCAACACTTAAAATGGTGAAATAAGGATTCAAAGTATTTTTGGAGGGCTACCAATTTTCATGGAAGCGCAATGAAACTTAGTATTAGGTTTTGTGGTTTGATATAATGAATTATCTATTTCACCATTTTTGAAAAATGAACTCCTAAAAGCGTTTAATAGGGGATACAATTCTTTAGGAGGCCCGCTTATTTAAATGCAAGCATAATGCGCCTTGATAATTGGCTTCGTGGTTTGATAAAATTAGACACCTATTTCACCGTTTTACGAAAATCCACCCTTACGAGGGTTAAAAAGGGGACGAAATTTTTAAGAATCTTCGCATATATGAAACTTAGTATTTAGCTTTATAGTTTGACAAAATCAAAACATTCAGTTCATCGATCAAGTTAAGTTTCGTAAATCAATTACAAAGAGGGTGTCTGGCTGGCCGGAAATTGAACCCGGAACCTACTGCATGTCAACCGGTATGGAGACCGCTCCGCCACGCGGGTCCTCGACTTAAATCGGCGATTGCTACTATTATCGCTGAGTTTTTATTTCAATATCAACGTCTGGCAAAAGGATTATGGGCCGCTCCCCGACTAGTTGGACTGATGACTTGTAGAAGACGGAGGGTAACTGCTGGATTCAGATGACTCAGGACCGGTCGGAGTGGCGCCGATTAGGGGAGGTCTTTGTCTGATAGATAGGTTTTCTAGTTAAACAATTTGTCATAAATCAATCGGTTATATTTGTCATTATTCCTAGTATTCAAACCTACATAGTTTTATTATAAATTGGTAAATATAAATTAGTATTGATAATATATAAAACGTAAGCGTTTTATGTCAAATAGTAAGAAGTAATTGTGTTGCAGCAATATCAATAGAATCTAACATCAAACAGCGAAGTAAGCACGGCTACATCGTTAGGAGATCCCACAGAACTCCGAGTAAAAAGCAGTTCTGTCGTGAATTTGCGTTTGTAAGCGTCTGTTGTCCAGCCAGTTTCCTGTTCTACCGATAGACCCAATTGTTCCGGTTGAACGATTCTTTTGACATTGTAAATTTCACATCTTTTATTAACCATTTACCGTAACTGAAAGTAGCCGTATTGCCATTATTTGCTAAAGTCACACACACCTCTATATTTCTATTTTATCTCTTTTACTAACCTCTACTCGAATGATAAGAAAGTTGTTAGAAAACTTTGGAAGCGTGATTCGGGATACGTGTAGCGACATCTGTTATTAAATTTAAATTGCAAGTTTAAATTGCTCGTTTAAATTTTTCTACATTTTTTTTATAGTATGGAAGTAGCAAACGAGCATGCAGCCCGCCTGATGATAAGTGGCTACTGCCGCCCATGGACATCTGTAATCAACCTTAGGAAAGAACAAAGTCTCAAATAGGGTTGGCCACGGATGCGTTGCTACTCCTGAGGACTCGGATGGAATGCCTCGGAAAAGTATGTCTCCCTTACCCATAACACTGCTGTTATTAGGCAGAAATAGGTGTGGCGGTGGTGCTTCCAGGGTCGAACCACAAAGAGCTCTACCACCTTCAAAACATATATTTTATTTAATTATAAATGATTACTATCTATTCGTTTTTAAAAGCGTCTATGGATTTCAATATTACACAAAAGCAGGAAAACGCCGAAAATGGCCTTTAGCTAAACAGCATTATTATGTTGTGTTAGTGTCATTGTTTGTTTTAAATAAACATTTAAACCCAGTTCAATGTAAACACGGTCTATTGGTTGTATCAACATGTCACCAGCAAAATAGCACTCAAATATATATTACATTTGACAGCCCATTCAATCTATTAATAACACGCTAATGCATTCGAGTTAGATTCGCTATGGCGTGCGATTACAAATAAACAATGCATCGACATTAAAGTACCTTGTTAATTTGTAATTAGTTAAGATGTTTAATTGTCCTAGAACATAGCCAACGTGAGTAGATAGAGGGATAGCAGTGAAAGCCGAATGGTTGAAATTCGGTCTTTCAATCGAGGGTCGGACATTCCAAGTATCCCAGGCACGCTGCACTGATTTTTCTAAAATGATGTGCGTAATAGAAGTTAATTATCACTGCTCTACGGTGAAGTTTCCTTTATCGTGGGGAAGCCTACACACCTCAGAATTTTAAAAAAGTTCTCAAAGGTGTGTGAACTCTACCAATTCTCACTTGGCCAGCGCGCTGGACTATGGGCTGAAACTCTCTCAAACTGAGAGAAGACCCGTACACAGCAGTGAGACTATAATGGGTTGACGGTACGGTATAGTATAAAGTATCTTTCTTTTTATCAGATTGAAGTAGTGGTTACTACCGTTTTTGGATAACTGTAAGCAACTTCATATAGAACAGGGGTTCTATCTGAAGTCGATCACAGATGTGTTGCCACTCCCGCGGAATAAGATGGCACATAGTAAGTGAGCCGGCGATCACACCTGCATGCTTAATAAATGTATATTTAAAGTTAAAACAAAACATAAAATGTGCTCAAAACAGAATTAAATCTTAGTTCTGATATCGATCTCGCTATACTACTGCGTAGTCAAATATAACTTTAAATCAAGTATTTTAAATCAAATCTAAAATATTTATTCAGTAGATCATTTGGTCAAGAACTTACCATCTCTTTGCAAGGTCTTTGTTTATATAGAAAAATCATCGAAAAAAACAATATCACACACCATTTTTTTCATTCTTAAAGTTTAAAAAAAATGTACATTACGCTTAATAGAAATTATACTTTAAAAAAGCACAAAATAGTGTAGGGTTTGTTGTATGCCGTACAGAGCAGTACAGTAGTTTTAGTAAATATTATGTAAACGAAGTGACTCAAAGTGTCACTTTAAGGATAAAGGAAAATATTGTATGCGAAGATGTTTAGCTCTATATTCCACTTAATTTTTGCTGCAACGATGTGAAATTAATATTGGCTCTATACTTTCAATAATATTTATGACTTATTATTTCTTATTGAATTAATACATTAATATTAATTTATTTCTAATATTAAATTTTATTTTTATATGAAGGCCAGCAGAAAAAGGGTGTTACTAAAAAGATATTTTTATACATAAATTTTGTTCAAAGTAAAAAAATATTCAGGTACAATTTCTAATATATTCAAGCATTATTCATACGTAGGGTACGTACTTTCTGCATTTATCAGTTTTATTTTTCTGCTCAATACAATTATTTTCTTATATATCATACGGGCGCCTGTCGCGGTTGCGTATTGCACTCTATGACTTCGTAAAATGAACAAACACGTTGAATCAAGCGTCGTCTACAAGAAGTACGTACTAACTATTGTCACAAAGCGTTTACTCAACCAATAGCCTAGCTTTGAATTGCATTCTGCAGAGTCGACTCTGTCTTGTTTGCTATCGCGGCAGCCAGCGTGTTGAATGAGTGCTGTGTTTTGAGATTGCTCCGACAATAGTTTGTGTTTTAGTGCCGTTTGCCTAAATTGTCGGTCCAAACAGTACATAAAAACAATCCCAACTTTGAATTAAGCGTTTGTAATTGTTAGGTCTAGCGCATATACACAATTTTTTGTCGAAAAATTGTTTAGCTATTCGTTAAAGGTATGCAGAAATGTATGCACATAAGTCCAACTAGATAGTAGCTCATCTAAAAAATCAAAAACCGCATCGATCGTGTTTGTATACATAGTTATATAACTTTCGACCGATAGTTCTGTGTATTACTTAGCTAAACTATCGATCCACTATACTATACACAGACAACGGGTCGGTAAAAGAAAGTACAAAAATAAAACGTACATCGACAAAAAACTGAATTGTCTGTATGCGCATCAACGTCGACGAACTGTTTGATCGTCATAAAATATATTTTACTGAACTATTTGATTAATGTAACAATTGTATGTATGTAGTAGGCCTTAACAACCTCACTCAACATTTAGGGGCATTTTTATAACAACAACTAAATTACTACACTAAACTACTACAAAATTATGTAGAATCAAGAACAATATCAACGAAAGTTTAAGCTTACAATTGGTTTCCAAAAATATTATTCGTACCCCTATTAAGCGATGAAAATTGCCTTACCACAAATGATTGCGTATAAAAAGTTAACACTTACAATAATAGAGTGGATGAAACCTCAATAACTTACAATTTTCGGAATCACCCGTGTGTTACATTTCATTTAAATGCGGTGGCATATTTACAGCATAATTATGTTGCGGTTACATTACTCAACGGTATGAACGTATAATTATGCTCATTGGAAAGTTGTTGCAATATAATTAATACTAAAAAGTTCAATTTGACACTCTAAAATTGTTAGTGTTATAAAATGTATAAAGTTTATATACGTTCGGCGATCCTTCATAAGTTGATTAATATATGTTTTAATGTATTTTTGCGACTGCATCAGAAGAAGGAGTTTTTCGAGCGTATGTTTGTATGTATATAGGTATGTTTGCATGTATGTATGGATGTTTGTCCATTCCTATGGCACACGCTACAACCCAAAAGGCTTGACGGACTGTAAAATATGACATAGTATTAGTAATGTTTCAGTTAGAAGAGTGACACAGGCTATATAATTTTAAAAAATGGCGCCATTAAGTAGGGAAAAAGGGGACGGGGAGGAATGACTTTTATTATTATTATCACAATATGGGTATCAAATTAAAGTTAGTAAATAGATAATTTCAGAAATATATATGAAAGTATAATACTTATTTGAAAGTATAATACTTATATTATTATATTGGCGAAAACTCATAAAAAAACTTGAAATTAAATATGTTAGTATTTTTGAATGCAGTCGGGTTTGTTTTAATATTTTTAACAATGTTACTTATTTTTTACGTTATTCTGTATTAACTATTTATAAACTGAGAACCTTGCAATTCCCTGGCGGATTTTGAAGAAGGAAATAACTAATTATTTTTCGGTGATGAGCTTCTACTCATCTTCCTTTAAATTCATCTTCCTATAAATATAACCATTTATTAAAATCACTATTAGGTACATTCTATCAAGGCGGCGATCTAATAGTGGATTTTAAGTGGTTTTAGTAATAAACAACACGAATTAGATGGCATATTCGAAACAACAAATCACTTTTATATCTCTACTAATAATTCAGAAAGGCCATAAATTGTCTTACATGTACACAACACAGTACATTATCGTTAGGGGTGTGTTGTAAAAATTTCACAAGATAAATCGTCCATACGGGCCTAGGCTACGTACAGCATATCAATCACAACTCGCGGCAACCCTTTTTAAAGTAAGGCCAATATGAAAGTTACATTGTGATGTTTGACGAAGGATATAAAAAACCATGTATATTTTGTATCGGCTTTTTTGTGCTCAGTGGGCAAGTTAAAAACAAATTATGTAGTTTATATACTCATCACAGCTGGGACCTCTGTGAAGCCAGAGCATATCTCATCACACTATTATTTCTTGGAATAATAGGGTTATGGGTTACTGCTTTAGCTTTTGTATCAGAGAAAAAAAAAATCAATCATCCAACCCGGTCACCCAAAATGGTGCCCGTTTTTTTTTCGATCAAAGCAGCAATCGAACTCGCAGTTTACTTTGTGGTAAGACGCCCTTACAAACTATGGACCAGTTAAATGCCAATGTATCTGCCTAATTCTCCTTCAAACCATAACTACTCTATTTTGCACTACTATTATAAGAAAAAACTTCCTGAAAATTATATTATTATCATCAACAACTTCTTCTTATTCCAGTAGTATTATCATTTGCAATGCGTCGATGCGTCAATTTCAACCGCACTCGGTCAGCGTTGTCAACTGCAGTCATCTGTAAAAATCTATACTAATATTATAAAGCTGAAGAGTTTGTTTGTTTGATTGAACGTGTTAATCTCAGGAACTACTGATCCGATTTGAAAAATTCTTTCGGTGTTAGATAGCCCATTTATCGAGGAAAGCTATAGGTTATATATCGTCACGCTAAGACCAGCAGGAGCGGAGCGCTAATGAAGAATGTTTCAAAATCGTTTTTTTTTTTTTTCTAATGAGATCTTCCGCTGCATGCGCTGCGTAAACAGTTAAAGTTTCGTAAAAAATATGTATGACAGAATTGATACCCTTTAAAAGTTCTAAAAAAACGTCAGCGACAGTATATGTTTATCTTTTCAGGTAAACTCACTGTACCCTTTTATATGCTAACCACATTTGTTCCAAAATAATGCATTATTTGCGAAGTTGTTGTCATAAATATAATATTTATTCTTATCCAAATATATACATAAATTAGTTTTCTTTGTAGTAACTAATACGCGGGTGAAACCGTGGGGCGCAAATAAAGTGCACTATTAGTGTCTCAGCAGTCGCGCAATATTATATTGATGAGTTGCATAAATATATAATAAGTATACTTTTAAAACTGTTTATTCGTATCTACGTCTGAACATGATAAACGAAATATAGGTTTATAGATCTTATATTTATAAGTATGTTGTAGATACGTTTTTATCTATTGTGTTATAATAGAGGAAGGCTTATACTCAAGTTACTCAAGCGGTGGTGCCTTTTAGGATAATTTGAAGGGACGAGTAAGGCACGAGAATTGATGGGGTTCTATTAATCTCCTTTTATGGCTCTACCGGGCGCCCGTCGATGTCTAAATATTAATCTGAACGGTGGCTTGATAGTTTATTAGAAAATTCTTTACAGAAGTTAACCTTTGTAATAATAATAATTTTATTATGTTAAAATATCAAACGTGCATGCAGTCTGATCGTAAGTAGTTACTGCCGCCCATGGACATCTGTAAGCAACTTCATATTAAACAGAGTTCTTTATGAAGTCCCTCATAGATGCTTTGTTACTGTCGAGAACTAAGATGATCGCCTCATATGTATAGGCCGGCAACGACACAAAGGAACATATTAAGTGTACATTTTTAACGCTATAATTTAATGCTTGACGATTTCGTAAAATATCTAGATAGCATCGTACAATTTACAGCCATAAAATATAGTAAAAGTAAATTTTGCAAAAGATATTTATAATAGCGCACAAATTGTTGCTAACTTTAGGGTTAACACACACTCTTAGTGAGGTCAGAAAGCAAGTTACAAATGGAGCAGAACGATCGTGAAGTTCGCCCTTACAAACGTTCCAAGAATCTCATTTAAAGTTTAAGTCAGAGTTTGGTGTACCAGAACCGAATGTATTCGATTTAACATTCGATATGAAGACAAGTATATTCAATAAACGTGGAATACGTTTATTGAATATACTTGTCTATACTGAGACCTGTATTCGAGGCAAACTTATTATTAAAATTACGTAGTATATGAAAATTCGTTAGATTTTTATTATATTTCAAGTGTTATAATGAAGTGTCTGTTTGTTATATCAAAATAACAGCTTCTTACCAAATGGATATGGAAGTATATACCTACGATACTGATAACAAAACATACGTAACTAAAATTTTTGTCTGTCTGTCTGTTTGTTCTGAGTAATCTCTGAAGCCTCTGGACCGATTTTGAGGGGTTTTTTTACTGTTAGATAGCTGATGTCAGAAGGCGTAACTTAAGCTACTTCTATTTGAGAAAATGTAACTAGGATTCCGTGCAAAAAAATTAAACTTAGAAACCGTCACTGCTGCTAATTTCAGATGTCGTCACTATGTCAAGTTACATTTTTTAAACGCGGGTATAATCGCGAGGCTCAGCTTATTGATTTTTTTTCTTATGTTCATTATAGTTAATCATAAATTAAAGTTTTGTTATGCGTAAATAAGTGTGTAATGTTCATATTGTAATTAATGCATTGTAATTTACGTGGATAACGATTGCGGGAATTTAATATAGGTTCCGTGTAAATAGTACCCTAAAAACAACGTTTAAAAAACGTAAGACAAGTAATCATCCGAGTTCTTATATCCAAGATGATTAAAAGTTGTACAAATTGTTACAAGTGATATAAATTTCATTACGGAGGGTTTATATTTAGAGCGATTTTGCACAAACAAATGTTACAAGAATCTCATTTGAAGATAAACTCAAAGTTTATGCCGAGACCGCAGACAAATGTGAGAGTGCTAAATTAAGTTCATCGCATGACCTTAGAGTATTATTATGTGTGTAAGTACTATAGCTACACATGTATGTATAGTAGTTTTTAATATATTGCCAAACTATAAATATTTTGGGAAAAAATAGTAAAGAAATTATCTTGAAGGCAAATAACACACTGTTTAATTTTATTCGTAAATTTAATTTTTATATTTTTTTGCCTGCCAAACCTATAGCTTGAAAAACAAATTGAATTGTAAACTAATCTCATTCAAGAAATAATGATGCATGTGCTAAAAGAAAAAAAATGAAACGAAAAAGAAAACGAAAAATTAGATGCTTTATAAATAATGTCGCTTAGAGTAAAAGTAAACCCATTTCCTAGTTAGATAGCCCAACAATATAATTCATCGCATCATTTCAACTGTGAGATATTTTATAGTTCTCTTAAAAGTCCTTTGCTTTTCACAAACATCAACACTGACACCAGAAAGTACACAGCCCGCAGCGTTGCGTCAACAAACCCGACTCAAACCTTTGTGAGACGAGACTAGCGTACACATTATAAATTCATAATCTGATTGTCTTGCTCAGCGAGTGTGTACACCACCCATTACTTTCGTTCTCGCGTGACCACACACAACGTTGCTATTAATAACACGAAGAAAACATATTTATTTTGGACACAAGGCTTTACCCCTATTTGTTTGGATACATGTTAGCTGTCAGATTTTTTTCAAATTATGCTTATTATGAGCACGACTCCGTTTTTTTATATAGTATTAAGTAATATTGAAAAAATAATATGCTTTCTATTCGTTCTATAATAAAGCCACTTTCACTTATGTCCGTAACAGTTTTTTCCGTTTTGATAATATTTTCATGTGTTTAAATTCCTCAGAATACCATTACTATATAAATACTCGCTCTACTTGGACCTTTTAAAATTCTAATCATATCGTTAAAAATATTTATAACATCGTTAGATTACAGATTATCGTTAAAAATAAGTGTTACATTTTTTTCATACCAGCTTTTAAGTCATCCCTAATATAATTACTTATTTATTTAATTTATTTTTAGGGAGCATCTTGAATAGACTATCACGTATTCCAAATATAGGAACATCAATTTATTTAACGACAGATATATGAAATTATATTCATTGTCATATATTCATTCGACCAAAACACCGTATTCTATAATGATGGTAACAAATAGGGCTGTACAATTTAGCCAGCTAAGCCGGTTAAAAAAGTTTGCTTAGTTAATTACCTGGCTGACCGTTGGCTTAGCTAATTTAACCGGTTAACTAAACTAGCTTAGTTTATTAGCTAACGGGCCATTATTTTAACTATTTAGCTATTTCTTAAATATTTAATTAATTTTATTCACTAACAGCCAAAAAATTATATTAAAATATTTTGTTATAAAAATCGACTTAATTTTGACGTTTTTTAGCTAGTTAATTAACTAAGCTAAATTTTTAACTGGCTTAGCGGGCTTAATCTTTAGCCGGCTTAACCGGCTACATTGTATAGCCCTAATAGCAAACCAGCAAGTGCAAATTGTTGTTAATATTATTGAAAGGTAGAAACAATATGGCTTGACTGCAGAGGTACTACGAACGCACCTATTTTAAGCGTAAACTACTTCTTGCGTTTGATAGAGTCTGGATTCCGGCTAACTAACTTATGAGGCTACTATCTTAGTCCTTATGAGTGAAAGCATCTGTGATTAGATTCAGTCAGAACCCCTGTTCTATAAAGAGTTTGTTACGACTGAAGGACCTAGTGAACACTTACCCTCTAATTGGATAACAAGATCGTTAGTTAAAAAAGTTAAGTTAGTTAAAAAAGCACCACTGAAGCTCATTAATATCTGATAACTGCTTTTTACATCTAGCTGGTCATTAGATTTAGAGACTGACATTCGTCACATTTTAAAATTAACATCAACCGCTACCCTTTTATCCAAAAGCGGGTAGCATAATATTTCCCCCATGCAGAAACGAGGCAACGCTTTAATGTGCGCTGATATAACGTTGAGTAACCACATGTAATCAGGTTCCATTACTGCCTGAGTGGCTTGTTGTAAATAGAATTCTATATTATATTTTATGCCGGGTATATAGATAGTTAATAATATAATAGTACATAGTTTTAATTACCTGAAAAATTTAAGTGCTGCCGCATCGCTCCTTAAAGGTCCTTAGTCAGTAGCTCATTTAACAAAATATATTTTCGGCACATGAATAATATATGTCACGAGGCTAGATAAAGACATAAAAACAGATCACTTGTAGAAAAATAGTTTTTGCTACACTAAATCTAGAGAGCCACAAAATAAACATACTTTGGTAAAGTACATTGCTCTCAGCCGTAAAACCATTTTCTTCAGCTACATAAAATTGTCGCAGTGCTACTACATTTCCCACGTAATCCTCTACTTAGCTTAAGCTTTGCAGTTAATCTTTTGGCTCTCATATCGTGACATCAAGACGGCGTTTTGAGGCGGAAGGTTTTGCTTATGTCATGACGTATTCTAGGCTTCGTCTGTTCGAACCAAAGTGTCTTTGCATTGCTTGTAACACACCGTTTATAAACAATGACAACGCAGCTGTGTGAATTTTACCTGCCTACACCGGTCATACGGACTCTTGACTCCATAACTGACTTTCTTAATTATTTTCCAACTACCACCCTGTAAAAATGGCTGCTGCCTTTAAAAGTCTTTTCAAACCAACGTGTTTTTACATTGATATTCAATAGGCCTTATGTAAAAAACATCAAATAACTTCGTTATTATTCTTGAATCAATTTGTGATTATTTAATTATGTTCCATTTATCTCCCGTTTGAATTTCACTGCCACTGTAACGTAACAACTTTTTTTTCTTAGTTTGATGTAGTACGTTTTAGTGTTAACATGTAGATATTAAAAGTTATCATATATTTTAGATAAAGAGAAACATTTTCAATAATGTTATATTTCTGAAACTTCTTCAATGTATGAAGGTTAGCTTGACTTTGAAAATATACAATCTTGTATATTTTCAAAGTCAAAGTGGCTCGTAATGTTAAACACAGTCAAACTAATCCTTATTACATCTTTTAAAACCCTGTAATCTTTAACTCTAGTTACATAGACCACTAATAATAATAGGAAAGGTACTTCTGACTTTAAATAGTAATAACTTGTAATACAGTAGATGGGTTTTAATGAAATAAATGATGCAAATCATGAACATATTTTCAAATTCATAAATTAAATTTAGTAGTTTTGGTTTGATACAAAAAAACAACAACTTATAAAAATAAATCTTTAAATGTCTATTGTCGCTTATGCTCAGTTCTCCAAAGTATTTATTTTTTTGCAAAAAATCGGTATGGATTGCTTAATTGCTTGGTTTGTGGATGATGCCTTTTGTTTCGATGGGACCTTGTAGATTATGCGTTTCGTATTAGAAGTGCTCTCGTTATACATCTATGCTCTTAATCTCAGTGACGTTGGCTTCTGGATATGTGCCAGCAACGGCAAGTTGGATTGCCGTAGATTAGCGGCGGTCAGACGAAGCTTCCCATATAATCGTATTGCTTTACTTAGACCT
The DNA here is from genome assembly GCA_002930495.1 of Cecropterus lyciades. Lineage (NCBI taxonomy): Eukaryota > Metazoa > Arthropoda > Insecta > Lepidoptera > Hesperiidae > Cecropterus > Cecropterus lyciades. The sequence goes on along the minus strand of MOOZ01000449.1, from coordinate 73,592 downwards.
TAGTCGATATACGATCTCTGTGATGAGACAATGTGGTATCAGGGGGTTGTACTATACTAAGTCATTTAGTCCAAGTTGGCAATATATACCTCATATATAGTATATTCGAATTTTAGTATTAATAAGTATATATTAAGCATATATGACACGAATGTATGAGATGACCATCTTTGTCCTAGGGAGTAACATCCCATCTGTAATTCAGACAAAACCCCTGATCTATGAAGTTTTCGTTAACTATATATTATTTCTTGTATTTACTATATTCGTGTAATAAAAAAACATTTTAGCGCAGTGATTGTGTGTCTCATGAGATCTGATTCGCACGAAACAAGACGAGTAGCAAAGAACTCAAGCTTTCATTCGTAAATCTTTGAAACTTCCCAGCATAATTTTCCTTCAGTGCCAAATGTTCTATGGCGGTGTTATTTCCGCGTCGTCTTAATTTCTTAAATCATAAGTTTTGAAAACGCAACCATGTGAGTTAATTTAGGATTATAAATACAATTACTTTTGTTTTCGGAAACTCTGGTACCGATCTGTATTCGTAACATGGCTAGTTTGGCAATTTGGCTTTTCCCGGATTGTATTACTCTTTTTATGTAAAATTCTTAGTAATTGTACAGTAAAACGTCCGGAATTATTATGCCATATTATTATGAATTATTATGTCGTCCGTTCCAAAAAATTGCTTTTACAGAGATAATAAATAATTTAAATAATATCTTTTTGTGTTAGTATCATGCAAATAGGTAAAATTACAACAAATATATAAAATAAAAATTTATTATAATATTATTACATCTTATATATTCGTATTACTCGTATGTAAAATATCGCTCTATACATGAGATAACAACTTTGCAATGTTTTACAATTACAATTACAATACATCTTGAATTACGGTACTAATTATCTTTTAATTATCAAGTTAGAAACTAGATTTCGGAGTACAGAGTGTGATAACATACATCGTACAATCACGTGGCGGCTCAGATTAGTCCCTGGGGGTAGTTACGTGTCTGTGACCGAGCTCAAGTAGAACTCATTTTAATTTGAGGTTACTAATAGACGTCCATGTACTTTTAATTACCTTAGAACATCAGGATACCCCAGTTGATATTGTTATGTCATAACTATAATATAATTATGTCATCTTCACTACTAGGATATCCCGTGTCGTCGATATCATGTATACACAAACATATGTCCGATTTCCCAAACTTGTAACAGGAATATAATTGGATCATTTGTATATTTGGTTCTAAGTGACTAGTTCGCCGCTGCTGCGTAGAAAAAATCCCTCGAAAGGAGAAAAGTTTACAGTCCAGGACGGTATGGGGCTATAGGTAAATTTCACAGAACTTGAGGACTCTCTGTAATTCATCAATATTTCTCCATTTTGCGTTAAGACTAGAACAAATAAATAATTTTATTTATTTTCGAGAATAAACTTTCACATCCACCGTTGTCGGTGTCGTCCTCAGCGTTAGAAAGAGGACTTCAGGTGCTGCAAAGGAACGTAACCGGAGTCCTCAAAATGCATTGCGCAGTCACGCTTAGCCTAAATGGGCACAAATCCTGCACACCTACATCATTAAATAAAAGAAATATGTTTATTATTGGGTACCGTACAATTCCCAGTGGTTAAATAATAGCGGATAAATAGTGCGGTTCTCGTTACCGATGTTGGCGTAAATTAAAAAATGAATCTTGAAACGTTTCCAACAAGCGTGTGTGTAAATTAACTGTTAATACTTGATAAATGAGTAATTGGGAATACCGATTAAAAACTGGAATGGTGCCACGAAATATCAATGTCATTTCTTTGGAATACAATTTTAATTTCATACACGCATTACGGATTACGTTGTAATTGTGATATGCCAACATTTATTTTAAACTTCGCGGATTAAAATGCTGTTACGTGTTTTTGTTTAACTTTGGCAATAAAACTGTATAT
>MOOZ01000449.1:55805-66604 GCA_002930495.1 Cecropterus lyciades | reverse complement strand
TTATTTTGGAACAAATTTGGTTAGCATATAAAAGGGTACAGTGAGTTTACCTAAAAAGATAGACATATGCTGTCGCACACTTTTTTTTACAACTTTTAAAGGGGATCAATTCTGTCTTATATAATTTTTACGAAACTTTAATCGTTGACGCAACGCATGCAGCGCAAGCTCTCATTAGAAAAAAAAACCCCGATTTTGAACAACTGCTGGTCTTAGCGTGATGATATATAGCTTAGCCTTCCTCGATAAATGGGCTACCTAACACGGAAAGAATTTTTCAAATCGGACCAGTAGTTCCTGAGATTATCGCGTTCAAACAAACAAACAAACTCTTCAGCTTTATAATATTAGTATAGATTAATTAAACATATACGTTCTAGTTTGATATACTAGAACAATATATGTTACCACAAACCCTAATACTACGTTACATTCAGCTTGCAACAAAATTGGCCGACTTTAAAAAAATGTCCCCTATTCCACCTTCTTAGGGGTTGATTTTCCAAAATTGGTGATAAAGATATTCCACTATATCAAATCACCAACCTAAATACTAAGTATCATTGAGCTTGCATTAAAATTGGGGGACTTTTATACAAACATTTACCCAGAGATATATCCAGAGATATTGTCATCGGTTCTCGATAAGCATGCAAAGTTTCAATTCAATCTGACGTTTGAAAGTGGGTAAAAATTACGTTCAAAAATTTCATTACAAACGTACATACGTAGATACATAGGTACGACCGAAGCTAATAAAAGCATGTTAAAAAGCTCGACCGAATGGAACAATATTTAAAAATATAATAGAAAATGCTCAAATAAACACCCGTAAAATTTAAAGAAAACTGATATTCGGATCGGCAGCGAGATAAACATAGGACAAAAATTTGGCTGTCAAAGAATAAATCATTGCATCAAAAATAAAATTCGATTTTAAATCTCTAACTATGTTGTTTTTATGCCATAGATTCTACACAGGTAAGTCAAGATGTAAGCAAGTAAATGGTAAGTAATGGTTTTAGGTACGATATACATTTTGCAGTAAAACTGCGTTTTGCGTCAGTTCACTTTACGTCGGCCCGATAGTAGCAACGATAAATGTTCCGTTTTAATATTGGCATAATTATATATTACAAAAGAGCTATTCATAATGTGAATGGCCCTATTAAACGGTCTGATAAAACCATAATATTACCAACATTTCTATTGAAATACATATGCTCTTTTGTGTCCCTATACGTCTATCGTGCCTAAAAATTGTGGAGCCAACAAATGTGAACTAAACGAGTCATCTAGTATAATTAATTAAAATTCAATTCACATAGGGATAAAAGAAAATTAAACCATAAAGCATTTTCCCTCGAATAACAAAATTATAAAGGAAGTAATTACAGGGTATTTCTTCCTACCGTTTTACGATATTGGTTCGAAGTGAAATATCGGGCTCCCTAACTTATTTATCTTCACCAGAAAGGCCTGCGGACGTGTGCAGAATGCAAAGATACTTCCTCCAATTTTAAATAGGACATTTTATAAAATTTCTCGGAAACATTTCCATAAAACGATTAGGTATATTCTTTTTATTCGGAGGAAATGTTGTTTTCTAACATGACAAGCGATAAAGTAATCTAAATCAAAGCGAACTTAATGAAATATTGTAAACCGTAAAATGTTCATTTAAAATGCTGTGGTTGCGGGTTCAATTTCTTAATATCTTAGTCCTCGGAAGTAGAAACGCTTTTGTGATTGACTCAGATAGACCTCGTAATAACCCCCGTTCTGTATGAATTTGCTTACAGATTTCCATGGGCGGAAGTGGCCACTTACCATCAGGTAGACTGCATATACGTTTGCTACTTCAATCTTATAAAAAATACTAAATAGAACCTAAAATAAAATTCTATTAATACTTATTAAACTGATCGAAAAGCAGAACTCTCCGAAGCTTAACTATAACGGCAGAACCGCCATCACAGATACCTTTAGTATTGTATTACCGTGTTTAGACTGTAACATCTTGAGAGGATGTGGGATTATTAGAACTACAGGATTTAGTAATTATCTAATGAAGTGCGCTTAGCCAATAAATCTTAACAGATCTTCAGCGTCAGTCGCCAGCAAAATTTGGATGGTGGACCGTGGTAAAATTTCATGCGCGCTCCCGAGTATCCGAAGGCATTGTTAAACTGTCGATCTCCATTATCATACTGTAGCAGTCGTAAGAGATATTATTCGTTTGCAATATCCGACATTGATTACCCAAGGGCCGCTAAACATTCAATAACATTGCAAGTATTAGCATTGAGCGAATTTGCAGCGAAATGTCGTGGCCTCATAAGATCGGATACATGCATTTATTATTACCGTTCAACGCTGACGCTTGCTGCGCTAAGCGACCGCCGCTTGAGCCGAAATGTTTGTAGCCGTTATGGGTGCCTTTCCAATAAAGAAGTGATATGTTTTTTACATACACGCATGAGATAAGCGTATTAAGCGTTGAAGTTACGGCCGTGTGCTAAGAATTTGAACTAAGGATGCGAGGTAGGAATCCGCGATCGGGACAGCTATGTGCAAAGCGCAATAAATGACACCCGCTACGTAATTAGTCATAAAGAGAAAACCAAAAAAACGTAATTATATAACTATTAACCAGTCGTACTTCTTACAAGCTACCTTGCGTAGCCCGTCTTCATAGCATATCGTACTAGCTTAGTTTAGCTATGGATAGCGACGAGTGCGGCTAAATATTTTCGTACAACACATCTTTCTTCTTTAGCTTAGCTCCGTTAAGCACACGTACTCCCTTAACCATGTCCAGTAGTGGATTATAAAAGAATCAACGATTTAACATCAAATGCACTTCATGCCTGTTTGTTACTTTATCATCAACACGATTGCTTTCCCAGAATAAAAAGAGTTTAAAGCGGACAGGTTTATCATGTTTTTATTACATAGCAAACGATCGTTGTTTCTAATAACTGATGTACAAACGGTCCAAAGGCAAACATAAACGGCTTTATTTAATAATATTTGAATAATGTCGACGAAACTGAACGAGTATATCTAAAACGAGCGCCAGTGTAGGTACAATATATCAAAAAGCCGTGACCTAAAGTCGCTAGTTAGGAGCAAATTTAATCTTCGCATTCACGCGAAAATAAGAGCAGTAGGAATTCAAAAAGGAATTAATTAAGCTGATGTGTTTAAAACTCTGCACACGAGAGTTATAAATTTCACCGGTTGAGTCACGCGCGCACGTATTACTTATTTACGTATTCACAAGAATTTACGGGCGCACTCCACGCGTACCTTTCTACGGTACAGTGTAGTGTAACGTGAATTAATAGGTCTTTTTAAGAACACTGACACTAAAATTGGAAATTTTAACGATGTTTTCAGTCATACTTGAGTTTTTACACGGTAAAAACGTATTATAAAGTCGTTGCAGTTTCAGATAAAAAATGTCGTAGAACACTTTTCTCATATCGAATTACAAGCTGAAGTTTTGAGATAAAAACGACAAGAACGTTTACTAAAATATCGATTGTATACTTTCCCATATAATATTACAGTTAGACGTTTTTATGTATACCTAATATTAATGAGAATGTATTCGTAGTAACAGGTATATTTTATGTAGGTAAATACCTGTCTAGTTTTGTTTTCTTTTCATATTTAGCACTTCAGTTCATAATATTATAATCTGAATAACGTGACCAGCAAAGGAAGATGACATATTATCCGGGTTTTGGAGCTTTTACGTATATTATTTATTCAAAGTAAGAACAGGGGCTACTTGGTACACGAAGAACATGTATGGTTTTAAGATAAAATATTGTTGTTTCGATTTGTGTTTTGGTTTTGAAAAAGGGACACTAAATTCTTATAACTTTTTTATTATACCTGAAATACATTATCATAAAAAAGACTATGATTGTAATTTAACCCATGTTACATTGAAACAATAAATACTACAAGAAATCAATAAAAATTGTTACAAAAGAATACATATAGCTGCTATGATAGTAAACGATTTTAATAAAAATAAAAAGAATGGAAATTTGGTGGTGCGAAACTCTATGTATAATAATTGGTCAATTACTTAATTTTAACGTATTTTAAATTTCGTTATATAATTAACCATTTCCAAAATTGATTAAAAAAAGTTAAATGAAAATATTTGACTTATGATTATTCTGACTTATTACGTTTACTATAAACCTCTTTGTACGAAGGGATAATTTCTTAAGACGCTGCTAGTGTATGTACACGTATGCGAATATATTATACTCCCAGCCTACTCTCAAGAGGAAAGAATCATGTGTTATGATTGAAATTCTCTTTGTGAATACATTTACAGATGTTTGATAGAAAAAAATACGTCTTTAAGAAATTGAAGTGGTAACTTACTGGAATTGCCTTTAATAAATTATTAATAAATAAAAGAAATCAGTCCGAGTTAGGATCAATATAAAATATTTAGTAGACAAGGATAAATTATAAAAAACACACTAACAGTATCACATGGATAATTAATTAATATTCCCTTAAGATAAAATAACAGAAGTTGGTATTCATTCATCATGAGATCCATGAAAAATATTTTAATTTACGGACACAACTTACTTATATTTTAGGTGAGATCTATTATTTAATTACAGCAAGTCTCACGAATTGTTAAATGAAATAAACCGTTAAGCTTCTATGTTAATTCCCCCAGTGTCTGTTGGTAACAAGGAAGGAGCGTTCTAATTAGCATCAGGCTTAGCGCTCATTGCGCCCGTCGTAACGCAGGCCCTGCCTTTATCTGTTCACGCGAGCATTTCCACGAATGTACTCCTTAGCGATATGTTGAAGTCTTGAAACTTAGCTTTATAATAGATTTTTACAATCATCGTATTGTCTTTTATAATAAGTAAGCTACGACCGTCCATAGACATTCACAGTCAACTTTACCTGAGGTGGGCCATAGAAATGTGCTACCTCTGATTACTAAGTTGAAACGCCTCGGATAAGTATAGGTATATATATAGTATAGTAAGGCAGAAACACGCGTGGTGTTGGTGCCATCGGAGTCTAACCACAAAGGATCCTACCACCTTTTGATACCTTTACCTTGTCTTCACTTGAATGCTACTGTTACCATCAGTAAGTTGAATAGTATTACCGTCGCCCTGTATTAATATCATCACACATAACATAACACATAACGAAGATTGCGTTGATATCTATCTTGTATAAGCTACTAACATTACCGCTCAGCTACAACAAAGCGTCGAGCGACACCGATGCGAATTTTAGCAAATAAGTGGGCTAATCTATCTTCTTATACATTTACCAAAATGTAACAATACAATCACTATTTATAATATATACATAAAGTATACATATTTCTCCCAAATAGTGTCATATTAACTTAAAATAACAACATAAATATGTTAAAATATAGCGGCTTGCTAGAAAATGTTTTCAGTCCAAGCAGGTTTTACATTTCCCTAAAAGCATTTTCAGCATAGTTATCTCTAGAATTTTGTTAACTTACTAACCTGCCACAGTCATAACAGTATATTTCCGGTAAACAGAAGTCGACGGCAACTACGGTTAGTGCACGTTAAGACGGGTGCAATTTTAACGCAATAACAATTATGCTTAACTTAGTGTTGCCATCCGAAATTTCGCTACAACACCTAGTATCTTACAAGAATACTTTTCGCAAAGCAATTACGTAGTGTTGGCTTGACAAACTGACTCTATTATTTTGCTATAATAATATTACCTCACTCCAGAATTAAAATTTTTTGCTAAATTATCAGATGAAATACATTAGGTGTGAACTCGTATTTCATCTGATAATTTTAGCAAAATTTTAACAGTATCGAGTCAAGTTAACGTAAAATATTTATAAGATAATCATGTATTGTAACATAATTTTTGCCCGCGGTTTCACCCGCAACTACATAATAAAAAAACATACAAACATAGCGCGATGTTAAATAGCCTTTCTCAATAAATTGACACATTTTTTTTTAAAACGAACCAGTAGTTCTTGAGATTAGAGCGATCAATAAAATAAGCAAACATTCGGCTTTATAAAATGTATTGTAAATTATAAAATATAAAAATAAATATAATAGTTAATGGTATAAATCTGTGTATGAAGATGTAATATTTATATAATGAAAAAAAATTATAAAATGAATAGTAAAAAGTTATAAAAACATAACTTCTATTTCATTTCCTTGACGACCCGCGTGGCGGAGTGGTCACCATACCGTTCGAACACGCAGTGGGTCCCGGGTTCGATCCCCGGCCAGACAGAAATCTGCATGATGAGTTTAGATTTCTGTTCTGGGTCTAGGTGTTTGGTTATTCGTCTTTGTATGTGTCAGTGGCACCTACGACACAGGAGAAGATCCTAGTGTGGGGCTATGAGTGTAGAAAGCGTTTATATATTTCAATATCTTATAGTATGGGTCTAATTAGTAGATATTTTTTTCGTTAATAAATTTAAAATTGACGTTTATTTCAACGACATGCTTTGAAATATCTCATAGTATTTTTCTGATCTCGAATTCCAGTTGAAAGAGGAAAGGAACAAGAAGTTAATGAAAGAATAATTTCTCTTAGTGCAACAGATAATGGAAACTAAAATAGATACTGACGTTTATTTAAGGCTGGTGCCATTTGATACTAGTATAATTTCGTTTCCATTCTTCGATTTCCATTTATAAAATTGAACAGAATACTTTAGGAAAATGTTTATTTTCGACACTTTTAACTGTAAGCACTTAGCCACAAAAATATTTAAGGACACATTCACCAATGGACGCTCTTCGATTAAAATAAGTAACTGAAAATCAGTTCATATATATTTATAATATTCACGACAAAATTTTCAGCTTATTTTACTATTGCCTAATGTCCTAAGACTCCACACTTTTAAAAATACCGCGTTTTGAAAAAACTGTGATGAAACTTAGAATTTGCCTGTACTTTACGTTATACACAGTTATAACGAGCCGCACAGCGCAAATCATCTTATCCTTTTACATAAACTGTACTGGGTACTTCCTCCATACATCGATACAGTTAGCGAAGATAATGGAAGAAAAATTTCTCTCGTAGCAACAGATAATAGAAGCGCCGCTGACACAAAGACGGGCGCAATTTGAACGCAATAACGTCGCCCTTAACTTCTTATTTCTGGTTTAAATTCCGTTTCCGGTACGTGTTCTGTCGACGTGGCTAATTTATTACCTCCGTATTTGAAATTATATTGTAGCATTTAGATGCTGTAGAATTACAGCCAGTAAATTGCAGTATAATTTCAGAAACTCTTACAATAATCATAATTTTTAAATACCTTTTAAATGCAAGACACAAAAAATCTAAGGCTCATTCTTAATTTTTGTTTTTAACACTGTACTGAAGTAGTATTTCATGTAAAGAGAAATAATATCACGCACTTGCTTTTACGCTGAGGCTATGTAGCTAAAAATAGCACACCGAAATCTTGTTTAAAAATATAAGCTAGGAGTCTTTTAAAAAATTAAACCAAAGTACGAATAAGGTCACATGAATTGATGAACTGGTTGCATAATGTTATACATAGATATAGAGAATTTATTATACCAGTCGTATGAGATCACCATTTTAATACCGTATTAGACCACCCCATTCTTATTAAACATAAGTAGTATAATGATCGTGCAGACTATCTAAAGATAAGTGGCCACTGCTATTTATGGACAAATAATAAGCCCAAATTATGATTAGAGTACTACTTGAAGCCGACCACAGATGTCTTGCGAACTTAGAAACCACATATAAATGTCAAGTGCTATGCATAGCATCTTCCATACCTCACAGAAGGTGCCCTTGGTATAGCCGCAATCCCCATAAACAGGAGATGGATGGCCAGGATTCATGCAATAGCTGGGACCGTAAAAGAGTTCTTCGTAGTCTTATTGTCCTGGTTGAGCTTCAGGCTCACTACAAATAACCAGGTGAAGCTCTTAAGGGCTAAACAGTAACTACACACTTCTAAAAAAATGCATAGGATCTCAATAAAGAGCGGCGGTTCCAATGCAGTCAATCTAAATAAAATATCAGCTGCTACTCTTGCTACCTACTTAAATATTGCATTAATTACAAAAGGTAGATCAGAAAACTATCAAGATGCAAGGCTAACAGTTGTTAAAAATGCTTTTAAAGTGAAAAACTTGGCGCGCGTTATTACAAAACAGTTTCGAAAGTCGGCCTTATAGTTTGTTGATAAAGTTTTAAAAGTGTAACAACGTTTTAACAATGAATTATTTTACTAAAGTTTTGAATAATGTACAATATTTATTAAAAAATATAACATGAGTAAAGAAACCGGAAAATAGTTACAGAGAAAACTGTTATGAACTGCTCAATGCCTTTTATATTTAGTCGACTCCGTTAGAAGGAGAGTAATTTTTTCAAGCAAGCAATGTATGTATGTCAATTTCTTTAGCATGTTCAACAGAATAACAGCTTGAATTATTTTAACATATGAGACGTTAGATTCATTTCAATTGTCAAAGTAGCATAGGCTATATAACTTTTAAATATGGCACCTGGAAATAGAAACAAGAGACAGTCAAAATTATAGCAATAACTACTAGGATTATGTTTATCTCCGCCTGCATCTCCTTATAATATATAATTTATATTTTGATATATTTCATTATTGTAGTACTTGTTTTTTAAGTTAATTATGTTTGTTAAGCGTTTTGGCTTTGTTTTGTAATCCATTATATTTATGTACTTTATAACATTTCATGTTTTCATATTTGCACAGTGAAGATGTAGAATATTCTATTAAAATATCTATTGTAAGATAATCGGATAAGAATCTTTTTAAATTCATAAGCTTTCCTCTACAAATCTATTTATGTATGCAATGTACTGCATTCAAAATGTGGACATGTGAATAGAGACTTTAAAATGTAAACCATGAAAGTCTATCAAATACTCGTGTTTCGATTTAATTTTGTAACAAAATTTAGCTACCGTCACTAACACAATAGATTTCGTTTTATCGAGACGATCGACTTTACATACCATTTTTTTCTATTTTTACGAGAACCAATTGTATAGGATTAAATTTTAGGGCAGTTTTCACTTTACAATAAAAATGTGAGTTTTAAATAGGATGTAAATATTTTCAATTTTCGCAAGTTTAAAATTATATTAAATTTTTCGTTTATGGTAAGCTTAGTTCAATAATAACAACAATAATATGTAAATACAATTACAATACAATTACAAATAATAACAATATTATGTAAATACAATTATGCACATTGAATATAAGTAAATGTAATAATAAGTAAAATAATTAATTAACCATTAATGAGCATGTACAATGATAAAATTAAACTTTGATTGTAAATCCATTTGCTAATTTTTGTACAAAAATTCAGTCGTGTATGACGGAATTCAATTGAATTTATCCTATTTGATTGATTTGCTGATTAAATAGAATACTTATATACTGAATTGTAAAATTTATAGTCGAAAAAGATTCAACCTACTTTAAGATTAATTTCAATTCATGATCCGAATTCCGCGCCGCGGTCACTCAGTCCCAAAGTGGACATTGCTCACAATGGCTGTGATTGTGCGCCGGGAGGAGACAAGATGACGTCATTAATCTTTTGGTAATGGCGGCCGAACGCGGACGGGCTCGTCACGGGACATTTGGTACCGATTCAGTCACCCTTACTGGTCACATACCTGAAGTTAGCGGCTCCACAGACTACAAATCGGTAATATTAATGGAAGTCGACTATTTTTACTTTATGAATACATAGTAAAAAAGTCAATAATATGTATGTGCAAATATGAGTGGCGTTTGTATATAAAGGCCAAACTGCAAAATAACAACTTAGTAAAGAATCCGAAACTTTAAATCTGCTCTAATTTAAAGTTGATAACACCAAAGCTTATCGAACTTTGCATCATTAGTAACACAACTATCTATTATAGAACTAACTAAAAATTACCTATTTATATGATGACTTTATTATATCAACATAATTTATATTTGTTTAATGCTGTTGTGTGCTGTTGTGTAGATATTACATCGTCATTCACTAATAATTTAAATGAATAAATTACATACTTTATATTGTACAATTTTTCTTATTTTTATACGTTTTTTTTTTTAATTTTAATATATATAAACATTAATTTTAATGTTTCACAAATATGTTCGTAGTAAAAAAGAATCAAAATCGATTGATGTATTTATTAGGACAGGCCACATAGTACCTTTTGCACCAGTATATTATCTATCACATTGATGTCAATTCTGGGTGTAAGCCTTACTGCGGTCATTGCTTTGGTCGTGATAGCGCATCACGAGGAGACAACATGACGTCATTAAGCTTTCTGTAATGATGGCAGAATGCGGACGGACACGACACGGCACATTTGATAACCATTTCACCTTACGACCCTACACTAACTTGAATGGTTAGTCGTAAATAAATGTCTAAATAATTACCTACATGCTTTTACCCGCGGCTGCATCCACTAATTTTTTACGACAAAAGTATCCTATATATTAATCCTTAGTCCTAGACTAAATATTACTGAAATTTGAGCCAAAGGGGACCAGCAGTTTTTTCATGAAAGACTGACAAATATACATACATCCTCACAAACTTTCGCCTTTTTGATTGAGACTGACTGACCAATAGACGACCCGCGTGGCGGAGCGGTCACCATACCGGTCTGACACGCAGTGGGTCCCGGTTTCGATCCCC
>MOOZ01000449.1:22609-36954 GCA_002930495.1 Cecropterus lyciades | reverse complement strand
GCGAAAATACTTTTTCCCCAACCTATTACATTGAAATGCAATGAAATGAAATATGAAATGAAAAACCTTTAGTTTACTTACTTACCTACGGTGACACTCACAATTTGTCAATTACCACTAACAATGAACATTACCGGTCAACTACTAATACAACTACCGGTCGGAGTGGCGCAGATTAGGGGAGGCCTATGTCCAGCAGTGGACTTTCAAGGGCTGATGGATGGATGGATGGATGGAATGAACATTAAAAATAGAGAGTAAAATCTCGTTATGTTATTTTTGTTTTTGGTTATAAAAATATGTATTTTAAAAGAAAAAATAACGTAGTAGCACCAAATGAACATGAAGTTTACTGATGATAACTGCTGAGCCAGAGATGCGTTGCCACCTGTAAGTATTAAGTTCAAACGCCCTATGTAAGTCTATAGCTATACACTTCGAACCACAACAAGCAAAAATAGATTTAGCTAAGGTGCCTTCAAATTGATCTACGTCGGGTTTCACCTGTAACAAAATCATTAAAGCATTTTTAATACCTTCACAGATCAATGTAACAAAATTGTTTGATGAAAGAGCCAATTTGACTAAACTTTTAAAAACTGACGAAAAGTTGTTCATATCTGATGCTGTGCAGAAGGCGTTTATTGAAATCAATGAAAACGGTTCCGAAGCCGCTGCTGCAAATTGTAAGTTTAATATTTACTCGCTATTAAATTTAAGTTAAACGATTAATATAATGTATCCGTTAATCTTTCCAAACAAATTTTGTTATTAAAATTATTTAATCCTATTTATACCTTACTGCAGCACGAGCTTCTCCCCTAAATTGGGAAGGCTTAAAGCGTACGACACTACGCTTCTCCAATCTACAAAGACTATTAGCCAACCCGTGTTGATTTTGTCAAAATTCCTCCAAAAACGAAAAATAAGGTTTCTGAACAGGTTTACTACCTTCCATCAAATGGTAACGACCGGAATCGATGCCTTAAAAATACACACCGTGGAGCGCGTAAGCGCACTTGAAATTTTGTCACCAGCTGTCACTCATCCGACTGGACCTGGATGCAAAATTTTTGTGAATTTGTTAAGACTTACACAAGCCGGGACTATTGGCGCTTCTAAATAATTATATTAATGAATGATAAACTTTTTTTATTAGATAGAAATAGCAAACGAGCATGCAGTCCAGCTGATGGTAAGTGGTTACTGCCACCCATGAACATCTTTAAGCAACTTCATATAGAACAGGAGTTCTATCTGAAGTCGATCATAGACGCGTTGCTACTCTCGAGGACTGACATGGTCGCCTCATGTATAAACTTAGCGCTATTCTATATTGTAATCCCAATATATAAAAAAATCTAAGACTATAAAGTAAATAATAATGAAATAAAAAGATTTGTTATAATCAAACTTGAAATTTTCAAAAGTACAAGTTTTACGATTTTTATTTGGCTGCAATAATACCTATACAAAAAACAATTAAAACTAACTATATTTTATAAGTAATAATTTTGTTTCAGATTTTGGTGTTTTCGTTTCGACTTCATTTGTTGGTAGTGTAACTTTTCGGTTTAACGCAAATCATCCGTTTGTTTTCTTCTTGAAGGTTCGTGATGATATTTTGTTCAACGGCGTCTTTTACGGATCATAAATATTTAACATAAATTCCTTGAGGTAAATCTTGGTAAAAGAAATAAATTTTCTTGTAAAAAAAAAAACTGTTTAATTATTTTCCCATTCCGGTATTCCTGAATGTTGTATGTTAAGAAATATATTAATTATTTTAAACAGATTTCACACTAAATGGAATTGTAATATATGAGAATTACACTTATATCATTATCAAAGAGTAGCGAAAAGCAAATAATGATAATCTTTAAAATTACAAGTGTGTGTAGCAGTTGGTTTAAAGTGTTAGTCCACAAGACTATATCGTAGTCTGGTGCAAACAGAGCATGTAATTGTGTACACTTTGTAGCGTAATTAAACCTCAAAGAGTTGGGGCACACACATTCAGCCAATTGTCGAGTGCGTTGGCTCGCAATCTATGATTAGATATCCTGTCAAAGATAATATCAACTGAGCAGAGATAACATCCATACGTATTGCTTTTGTTTGCAAAAGAAAAAAATGTTTGGGATACTGAGTATATTTAAAATATGTCTATAGTCTATATCTTAAAGTAACATTTATTCTTTATTTTATTTAATTCTATGTGGGGTACATCAAAAGTTATAAGGTTTTTATAAAGTTTTTTTTTTCTAATCGCGAGTAAATCCACGGAGCACACCTACTTATATATAAGAAAAAAAAATAGAAAGTGACTTCTATGCCACAAAATAAATAAAATAATTTAGTATATGTTGGTTTCTCACATACACAACACATCGTACATACACAGTTTTGTTAGATTAAAAGGACGAGTCTCTTGTCCTACAAGTATATGAGCGCCGACTTCAGAACTATGTGCTATGTAATGTGTATGTAACAAACCAACATATATTTATGTTTTTTTTTTGCTTTTTTATGGCATAGAAGTCAGTTTCTACTTTAAAAAAAATGAAGTCGGTTAAAAATAAAACTTTAATGCTGTGACGAGTATGGAGCAGTTTACATCTTGACTTTATTTTATTACTCATTATATTTGTTGAATATTTGTTTTGAGACATTAGATTTATATTATTATTAATGTAATTGTATAATTATTGTTAGCTATAAATAAAAATTACCAACATTTAAACCCGACGCGCACTTTGAACTCTCTAGGAACATTTTACTTACAACAATTTGTATGCACTTGCCTTTACATCTTGTCTTATAACTAAAAAATCCCACCTAAAATGCTCGTTAAAAATACCTTACAATATTATATATAATATACCTTACAACATTAATTTTCTAAAAACTCTAAAAAACGCTTTAGAATAGTACAATAAACGCCATACTATATAGTAGTCCAAAAAAACATCACACGTTCGTAGATAAAACCCCGATTGGATGATCCATGATTGGATGCTGGACGAAAGAATCGGTTCGTTCAAATCTCTCTCGTGCAATCACAGTCTTCAAAATGTACCGAATATTGCTGCGCTGAACTATTGGCTTCGGTGCTTATAACTTTTGTACCTGCAGCAGCATGAATATGTAATATATTTTTGCACAGTTTTAATGCGAATTTTGTTACTAACAATATTTGTTTACACAGAGCCCATCCATTTTATATCAGCAAAAGCATCTTGTCACTCTAACGACTCTCATCTGCATTCCAGTGCAAACATATCGTCGATTAAATTGTAAGGTGTCTTATATAAATAAAAACATATTATTGTCTTAAACAATTAAAAAATCCTCGCTTATTATATGGAATAATGACAGTTCACAAAATTATACTTCTAAGTCACTAAACATCAAAAGTGTCATTTATATATTTTGCGGTTATCCGCCATTTTATATGTAAATAAATGACACTCGGCCATTCGCAACCCAGACTCGAAAGAGGATGCACGTATGTTTGTCGAGAAAAGTGGCATTTCTCAAAAAGTTCTTACGAAACAATTACAAAAATTAAGTTTTAGTTGTAGCAAGGTTTTATTGTTTGTATATTACTAAAAATAAGTACTCACTCATAAAGCGCAATATAAAACCTTTCGAATGTTGCAAAAAGCATTTATGTTAATATTCAACTCATGATCAGAGAAGACATTAAAACATAAATAAACTTCAAATGTTTGTAGTGTATAATTTACTCTTTTCTAATGGTGACACTTTTTAATTTAATCAACGATATATTGTATTATACTTATATAAAACTTGTATTCGACATTCCCGCATTGAAATACAAAAAATAACTCTTATAGGGGTGGATATATAAAGAGGTGAATATATTATATTGTCATCAGTTTTTGAAAAGCATGCAAAGTTTCAACTTAATCCGATCATTCAAAGTGGGTAAAAATCGCGTTCAAAAATTCATAATACATACATAGATACATTGATACATAGATACGACCGAAGCCAGTAAAAGCGCGTTAAAAATATTCCTTACATAAAAATTTAAAAAACCGAGTTGTACGTAGCAATATTTCCATCACCTAGCTAATATATGTAATACGTTTTTAAATTTCTGCTTACCTCTTATCTTCTATGGTATTGTTCAACCCGTTTACATTATATAAACATCTTGTGTGTAGTTGTAGTTTGCAGGCAGTTATCACCAGACGCAGCCGTCGTTCACTCCGATAACTAACAAGCTACTTGTCATTGTGAGTGGTATACAGTTTTACTCGTTTATTATTATGACTATGTTTAATGTAATACTAAATTACACATGTAGGGTCGAAATATTTTTCAATTTTAACGCCTTTAGGCTTATGTGAGTTATTAACGCCTTTTTATTTTATAATTCGATCTATTTAACCGACAGTTTTCATTATTGTATCCTTGAAATCCCTTGAATACACAATGAAGTTTTATGATGATCCGTAATCATAGTTAAAAATAAACTTAATAATATTTTAGAAGATTTTATAACTATAAATCGTCAATGCTGCTCCTAAATATTTTTATAAACTATCTAATTTCCAACAAAATTTAAGATAACATAATATTTTAGTAAAACAATGCACCAGAAACATCAATGCATTTCATCTGTAAGATAAATTGTCATAAATAAATAGACTTAAACTAGAAACAGTACTAAGAATGTAGGTACAAACCGGTCGACTTAACCATCATGTCTTCGTAATTATAGGTTCTAGATCGGTATGAAACCAGACCGTTAAATAGGTATTACAAACCAACGATTTATTTTATTTATTATATTCTTGTAAATTTCATATAAATGTATACTTAATAATTTTGATAAATTATTATTTAAGAAAGATTATGATGGTGTATATGGAAGGATTATCCTATATGAATGATGTTTAATATAAACAATGTTTTTATACGAAAAATAAATGTAATCATATCAATATTTTTTTAAGTTATTATTATGTATTTATAAAGAAAAAATATTGTTTACTTTACAAGTGTATATTACTCGTTACTATAGCTATATCAGTATTATTATTATTTAATGAGTTACATATTTTGTTATAAATCAGTTGAACGTTCTTATTCCACATGTACGTTCTTATTAGTGTATTCCACAGTTAGATCATAGTTTTTAAGGAACACTTACTTTTTACGGAATTATAATAGTCATTAAGTAAAAAAAAAAAAATATTTCTAAGTATTGTTCTTTGTTATAAAAATTATATTTTTACTAGCAGACCTACACACGGTGTGCAAATTTGATCGAGATCGGTTAAGTATTTTGGGAGTTCATAGCGGACAAACAACGTGGCGCGTAATTTATATAAATATAAACTGTCCTATCTTTCAAGTAGTATCAAACTGCACACGGTGTGCAAGTTTGAATGAAATCGGTTCCATAGTTCCAAAATTTACCTCGGACAAACAACGTGACACGTAATTTATATATATTAAGATGTAACGATTTCGCTAGATAGCTGTATTTGAGTGAAAGAAAAAATATCCCTAAACAGAAACTGACTTCGTATTGCCAAGTACGTTTTGGTTACACTGACCCCATACAAACATATTCTTTTGTTTAACATGCAATCACCACAGGGTTAGCCGATTCTCATGTAAAGGTCGACCTTAAAGGTAAACAAGTCAATCCTTTTGATTTAACCCATCCTGTAACTAAACCCCTTGTGTCTATATATCTCACCCTTTTATACAAGGCAGGTTACTTTAAAAATCCTTCTAATTTAATAAACCAGATCTTATAATCACATTAATAAATTTATGTACACATATAGACAAATAGAGATGTAACAAATATGTAATCATGTTTTAATCTTTTAATTTAATGTAACTTACGTTGTACATTAACGTCGATTGATTTATTTATTGCTATTTTTTGATTCTAATATCATAAAATCTGAAACCTGAGTCTTTCGACATTTCCAACCTTACAATTCGATCAGTGTCAGAGCTTGATTATGTAAAAATACTTAAAATCATTACTTTATCAGAAAAAAGTATTAAAATAATCAACAATAAATAATAAAGATTACGTAATTGAGACAATAATTCCGATACGGTTTATCTTGTAGATGCCACTCAAGGTTTACAAAATGGATGCCAGCCCCCCGGCCAGGGCAGTTATGATGCTGTGCGACATTCTTGAACTCCCTGTGGAGTTCGTCGAAATTGATATCGTACATAAGAAACAGTTCACACCAGAATTTTTAAAGGTATTTTTTTAAGATTTCACATAGTTAAAACTATAGTGTATAAAATTTACGAAGGGGTAGATCTCGTCGTAACATGAGCACGGCGATATCAATGTATCCTATGCTACTGCCATAAAACAGCTATGTACAAGTGTATCTATTCAAAAAATTCTCCCAAAATTAAAAAATCCCCTAAAATACATTTGAATTGAGAACGTCCTCCTTTTTGGATGTCGGTTAAGAATACAATTAAATTCCCTCAAATTCGATTCGGAACTTGTCGGCGATCAAACGCGTGCAGTCTATGTAATCCAATAAACAAAAAAATAACATCTGTTTGTGTAACTTTTATTCCTCTAAAAATACCCCCAAAATTTTAAAATTCACTTTCATTCCGTCGTTCATCAATTTCGTTTTGTTTATTTTTAATATTTTCTTCATTTGTCGTAATTTCAGATCAATCCTCTGCATACGATACCAGTTTTTGAAGATGGTGATTTCATATTACACGAAAGGTAAATTGATTCATAATTACAGTATTTACATTTTTATTGCATTTAAGTAGTTTTTGACATAATTTAACTGTCGCAAAATAAAATTATGCAGTCACGGAATTGACGATGATTAAGCAAATTAGATGGATCATTTCGGTATTTTTATTATAAATATAAAACTAATTATCTAAAACTAAATATGAATCTCTCATGTAATTGTTTATGTAGAAATTATATATATAATTACTTTATTTACATTTATTTACTTTATTTACATATAATTTACTTTATTGAATATTCAACTTCAAGACTATGAATATCAAACAATACCTACTCATGAGCACACAGTGAAACATTAATTTGTCGATAACAGATTAAATTTTTTTGCTACTGATATCAGAGCTGGACAAATAATATGTTATCTTAAAACATTGGAGAGATAGTGCCACATCATATTTTTTTATTGACTTGATTTTATTTCTAATTCAGAGTAACACCAAGAAAGACTTCCAAGTAGAAATTTTACTGTATTAATTGAATTTTGCTGATATCGCTAAATATAACATTAAATATAATTCTTACGTCTTCATAAAACTACTAGTCTTGATTCAGTGTATGATGCCAGACAACGCCTTGCTTAAAATTGTTTTTATGTATATAATAATATAATAAGTTCTAAAACTATACTAACTAACTAAACAACTATTTTATTTGTAAATTTAATAATAACTGATGAATTCATTTTAGATATTAGATATTATACAACACGTCGCGAAACTAAACAGTAAGCTATTTAATCATGTAATTTAACTAATATTATTTATTTTGATAACCTCTCCTGGGCTACTGTCAAGTTATATTATCTCAAAGTGATATTAATATGTGTTTAAGAATCTTTAGAAAAAAGACATTTAGTAAATAAGGTAACGTGAAATTTTATATGATCAAAAGACATGTGTGTACTTGAATATTTTTAAGAAAAGAAATTTAAACTAGTATATTTCAATTCGCCCATTTTTTACAGTCACGCAATATTGGCGTACTTGACAGATACTTATGCTAAAGATGACTCTTTGTACCCGAAAGACGTAAAAAAGAGAGCACTGGTAAATCAAAAAATGATATTTAATGCAGCCACGCTATTCCCGCGTATGAGAAGTATTACTGTGAGTATTTTTATAACCCTTTTGTTACTATTAGTATAGAGAATATTATATCTTAATATTGAGCAATTTATAACGTATTATCAATATCGAATAAACATAAATACTAAATAACTGATCACGCACCTAAATATATATCAATTAAGTCACGATAGAATGTAGATGTAATAATAGAAATGATTATAAAAATGTATTCAAATACCCAGCATAATGCAAAGCATATATATATATATATTTTAAGTATGGAAGTAGTAAACGAGCATGCAGCCCACCTGATGATAAGTGGCTACTGTCTCCCTTCAGACTAGAACACAACAGTGCTTATTAGGCAGAAATAGGTGTGGCGCTGGTGCTTCCGGAGTAGAACCACAAAGAGTTCTACAACCTCCAAACCTTCAATCATAAATTAGCAAACGCATATGCAGCTTGCAGATATGCAGTTGCACTAAGATTATATAACTTTCTTGGCCACCTATGTTTATTCAATTCAATATCTTTATTTCTTTGTTTCGAGATTTAGTGAGCAATTATTATTAATGTAGACACTGACTTACAATAATGTATTATGAAATAAATAAAATATTTAATGATATTCGATGCACTATCTGTTTCACTTTCAGTTTGATGCAGTCATAAAAGGTAACCCAAATGTAAGGGAGACGCAGTTATCTGACGTAGAAGAGTGTTACAGTTTTCTGGAGACATTCCTTAACAAAAACAAATACCTCGCAGCCGACCACATGACACTTGCGGACATAGCTTCTATTTCGACTGTTACTACGCTACTATATATCATTCCACTTGACGCCAAAAAGTAAGACTAAGTAATTACTATGTAACAGACAGAATTATATTATAAAAGATAGATATAATCTACGCTGAGGACGATCACAATCTTCATCTAACGTTTTTTACGTTCGATTCACTGCATGTATTGCGATGAAATATGCACTCGTCGAATCTGAATTGTGAAATAAAAAAATGACATATGTATTGTTATGATACATGGAGGGAATAATCTAAGCAATGTTATCTAAATAATGTAAGATGACTCACTGCGTATTAATATATAGATTATTATTTTAGCAATTAGCAACTCTATAGTTGCTAATTGCTTTAGAATAGAAATACCTTCTAATAGTGGACGGACTAATTTAGAGAAGTTAACTTTTTGATGCAATTTTATCATGGAATACCAAAAATAATATTCAACAAGTTGACATGTTTAAGGAACATTTTAATTTCAAATCGGATAATCATTTGGAAATTTATGTATCTTGACTCTATTTACAAATTACCAACATGAAATGAATTACCCTTCATCATTCCATTTCTGTCTATACATCGAGACTTTTGAGATCCACAGCGCTGTTATGTTCAACAGCCTTCCTCAACGAGGGTTTTTGCCAACTGACTGTCGCTGTTGCCGTGCTAACATACGTGTAGATGATCGCAGTAGGTATTGATGGTACCCATAAGAACACTGCTGCCTGTTTCCTGGATTTTGTCCTTACCACATCTACCGGACGAGAAGGAGTGGTGCTATACAAGGTCAATGCCACACGGCATAATATTTCTATATTTTTTTTTTCAGATATCCCAAAACAAGGGCATGGATTGATGGTTTAGAGAAACAGAGTT
Source organism: Cecropterus lyciades (assembly GCA_002930495.1). Lineage (NCBI taxonomy): Eukaryota > Metazoa > Arthropoda > Insecta > Lepidoptera > Hesperiidae > Cecropterus > Cecropterus lyciades. Next base: position 27,408 of record MOOZ01000449.1, on the reverse strand, counting down.
TCTGTGAAAAATATAACAAACCTGGTAATACTTTCTTGGGAGAAGCCTTAAAAAAAGCTTTAAGCAAATAACTACCAATGAATGTAAACAAAAGAAACAAATTAATATAGAAAACATCAAACCAAATTAATACTGCTAGTGTCAAATAATAATAAAAGTTTAAAATTCAAACCATTTCATAAAAATTCATCTTGGTAGTTATTAGGAGAAAATTACGCAAAAGATAAAAGTAAATATTATTAAATATAGCGGTTTATGGTACTCATGTATGTTGTCTTATGTTGTATGTTGTTATAATATTGATATATTTTATATAAATGTCCAATAAATATACTGTAACTAACATTTCTTATTAATTTATGAGACGTTGATTGTTGACGGTTGAAAGATAAGACAATCTGCTAAGGAAGAGTTAGCCGAGGTTTACTCGGCTGACTCTTCCTTAGCAGATTGCAACCTAATGATAACGTAATTGAAGACATTTGAAGGATAGTCCCATTCATTCATCAGTTTTTTGAGGTCTTCAGCTGAACATATGCCTTCTCTAATTGGCGCCGCTTTTACCGTTCCCATGCCTTTTGAATTATTTGTTTTTCCGCCGTCTTATTTAGGTCATTGTTGCTCCTGGTCAGGGGGCGACCTGTACTGCTTTTTCCTCAAAGTGGTTGTCACTTAAAAACCCTTGTTTCGCATTGGTTATCGATCGTTCAATTGTGTTGCGGCCCGTGTATTGTCAGTTCAGCTTGTTAAGATTGAGAACACTGTCGGTAAGCTTATTTTATCTGTGGGTTTCATGGTTGCCAGTCATGTCTCGGGGCAAAATTCCAAGCATAGCCCTCTCCGCTCGCATAGAAGAGGGTAGTAATAATATGCGAATCTAAAATTTGATGTACCAATAATATGACTCATACCTACCACATATAGACGTAAATTAATTTCAAAGGTAAATCTACTTACCTACTATTACTATTTTAATACAAGTTTTCCCGCGAGACTTCATCCAAATTTAATCTCATAAATGCTTAGGGTTTTATACTCCCAAGATAGTTAGGGCCCTATTTTTGGAGCATTAAACCATAAAATTTCGTCTACGTTTAAAGGAATTGAGCTAATACTTTTTGTAGTTTTCAAGACTATCTAAACTGATGGCTGGACAAACAAGTTTATGAAGAAAGATTTTACTAAAATCGCTCAAACTACGGGATCTGTGACTGTGACGATGATGTCATCGTATATATTGGTGTAAACGTGTGTTTATAATAAATATAACCTTTCTTATGTTTTTACAAATTTCATATTATTCGTTATAATAATCGCCATTATAGCACATTTTTACACAATTGAATCAGATATTTGTCTTCAAATTCATCAGCGCTTTAAGGATAACTTTAACCTAAGCTAAGTACCTACTTATAATATTTTAAAGTATATTAATAATTTAAAGGATTTATAAAGTATAGGCTTCCGTACGAAACCCTAAATCATCATATTACGTTTAAGTATCGTAATCCTGAACATAAATAATTTTATTAATTAAGAATTTTATCATCTACACACGTAGTATAGATTATCGCAATTATGCTTGATATTGGTGTCGACATCTTATAACTCAGATATCATTTTGAGAGAGACAGAGCCTTTGAAATAATCTGCGTAGCAAGATTGTGTTACAGCGATGATCAAATATCTGTTTGCGTTATGCGTAATTTATATCAAAAGGATGTCTACATAATATCATGAGATTGCTTCTACATAATATCATGAGATTGCTGTAACCGATAATTACCTTTAACGTACAGCGTCTACAACAGCTCCAGCGGCTTTTACAGCAGACCTCAAAGCCAAGCGTAAACTAAGTTTCCCTGTGAGAGACGTCAGTCAGGAATGGGCAAGAATTTATAACTCCAACTAAGCCGATACGGAAATCGTTATCTTAAATGGGCATTCAACTAACGTAAAACATCTCCTGTGAATATAAACTCATGTAACGTTGTTAAACTGTTTAGTGACTCTAATATTTTAAACCTTCGATAGAGCGATGTTTAGTGAAACATCCTCCGTAAAGGAGATTGCATTTGACTTTATTACTTAAAAGTGTGCCTCATCAGAGCCTCAACAGAACCGTCACTGATACTCGTCACTCGAGGACAAAACATTTCAAACAGGACTTCGATTTGAACTTGATCTTCTTCTAATTAGTTCTAATTGTATTACACTTGAAAAGCAGTGGATCCTAAGTATGTCTTAGAATTAGAAATTTCCAAGCGTACGTCGGTCAGAAATATTTTACCAATAGAAAATATATTTTCAAATTCATGAGTTCTCAAAAATATTCAAGACTAGGAGCAATTAAAGCCCTAACATAAAAAAAAAAACTTTAACAATAAGACCTCTTGACCTGGTTCACAACAATGAGTGGTTTCAATTGACGTTCTGAAGTACTACACAAATGGACAAATAAGCATCGTACAACCTAAATCCACTTTTAAATGAGCGATAATTGTTAAAGCTACCATCTCATTGCTTAAGCTACTAAGAGTTGCTTAAGCTGTTGCCGGTTAGATGGCTCAACTTAGTGCTTGAGAAATTGACAAGCAGTACCGCATATTTTATTTTAATTTAAGAAATCTTTTATCAGTCGATTATTCACACAACTGATTAGATGACAAATTTACTAAAGAGTCGCCGAGAAGATTTACAGCTGTATATTAGTCGTATTAACCACTACCTAATCGAAAACTACTAGCTACTATTGCCTTATAATAATTAATTGCGTAGGCGGGCAGCCTGAATTTACACGCACGCAAAACGTCTATATTGATATCGTGTCGTGTGTAATCATTCTTTGTATAGAGTTGAAGAAGCAAACGAACATAGGGTTAATGGTGGCAATAATAAAGTAATTTTTCAATATTGACATCATATTAATATAAAATATAAAAATAGTATAAGCAATATTACGATAAAATCGTGAAACTATCCAAGAGCTATTAATTATTGTATACTTGTAATTGTTGTATGTTATGTGTACCTTATTCCACTTTATTCAAAACACTACTATAGTCAATAAGTTGGTATAGACTGACGAAAGAGCTCTACACAAATATTCTCTATATTCGAAACTGGATTGGAGTGAAGGTGACATCACTACGCGAATATGTCACGAGTTATCTGAATATTTGTACTCGGATAGTTATGCGAATCCTTTCGCACGTGAATAACAAATCCACACACTTGTATAATAATATTGGTTTTGAAAGTTTTATCTGGAGATCAGCTGAAAAATACATTATCAATATCGCTTTTTATCTTCATAGTTACACTTAAGGGCACTTCAACAAATTCCCTGGACAGGTAAATCACAAAGGACAATTACAGTACCAAACAGTTAATTTTCAGCAATCACTAATTTTTTTTTACATACTACTAATAAATTTATTATACCTTTCTTGAATAAAATAAGTAGAGGACATAGAGCTTTGACGACCCGCGTGTCGGAGCGGTATGGTCTGACACGCAATGGGTCCCGGGTTCGAACCCCGGCCAGATAGAAATCTGAATGATGAGTTTAGGTTTCTGTTCTGGGTCTATGTGTTTGTGTATTTGTCTTTGTGTGTCCATGGCACCCACGATACAGGAAAAAATCCTAGTGTGAGGCTATGAGTGTAGAAAGCGTGCGTGTGTGTGTTTAAGCTACCTAATGTCAAGAGATCTCCTTCATGTCATTCCTATCCAACTTCTGATTGTAAACACCTCGACCACATGCATTTCTGAAGATTAATGTGGTACATCACGGGTGGGGATTTGCTGCACCACACCATTCAAAAACTGCCCTAGTTATACTCAAGAAATATACAATAAAGAGTAGTCATCGTGGATACCTAGATATTTTTTCAGCTATTCAGATCATGTCTACCGTATACCAACACAGGATGATATTGTGAATAAATCGTGAGCTGCGCTCTGACCATGATATATGCCGGTACAAATTGGATTTATTTCCCGCTTTCCCTTCCCATTGGTTCACAGAAACTGTTATTGCACGTATGAACGATGAGACATCACGAATAAAATATTCTATACGATATACATCACGCATTCAAAGCTCTCGATCACGATTTCAAAGCGATAAACCTGTCATAGGAGTTTGCGTTTTATGATTTATAGCTGACGCGGGGGTAAATAATAATCGTTTGCTTATGGCTTCCACTTTCAAAAGTCGATTAGAAATAGCCTATTTGTAATTATACTTTAAGAATTCCTTGTACACGTAATTATAAAATTTGTGATAGTTACAGTTAAATTCATAAGATGTATAGTCATATGACGATTAAAATAACCTAATTACGAAGAAGTAAAAAAGAGTAAAATTTTGTGTATGAGTATGTCAAGATAACATAAAAATAAAAATAAACTTTATTAGAAACAATACCTATCGTCATAAAGCCTGATTCAAATAGTCCCCAAATGAGAAACCATACAAATAAATATAGATGCTCCGTCGTCAATAATGTCTATCAAGTAGCTACCCCAATACGAGGATGAATGAGCCCTCCAGCATGCAAATGTTATTTGGCGGATTTATGCCTCATTGCGGAACGACTCATTCCTACTTTGTTATCCGTTTTATTCGAATTTTACCGTAATATCTATTTTTGTTGTTTTTCCATTTACTCCTACAACAACACAACATTCCACTCTGTTCCCAGCCAGTAAAGCTTTAACTTCGCTGTCAATTCTCCAAAAACCATCGGAGTATTGTCTTTTGGGACATATATTTCAATAACCCCGCTGTGGTA
>MOOZ01000448.1:65351-76366 GCA_002930495.1 Cecropterus lyciades | reverse complement strand
CTAAACCCTAATTTCCAGCAGAAATATGGTGTTTTTTGTAATTAGTATATATTTCCGAACATTATAAAACAGTTTCTCATAATTTGTCATCATGCCTATTTTAAGTATTTAACATAATTTGTCGAAATTTGAGTTCGGTCTCAAATAGTACTACTACTACTACTCGACACTACTACTACTAATACTATTCGACATAATGAACCCTTTTGAATCTGCTGCTTATCTAAAGCCACGAAACATTCGCTTTATACGCCAATCGCTCTGAGCTGCAAGCGAGCAATTGCGCTCAATGCTGGAGCTCGATTTGCTAAAAGTTGAGTTCGGTCTTTCGTTCTCACGATATGGCGGTAATGTGACCAGTAGTTTTCCTGTTATGAAAATAATCGAATCAAATCAGTTTATCTACGTATATACGTAATATTATAAAGCTATAGAATTTGTATGTTTGGTTGTACGCGATAATCTCAGAAACTAATGGTTCGAGTTAAAAATATTTTTGTGTTGAAGTGTCCATTTATCGAGGAAGAATATAGGCTATTTAACATCACGCTATGTTTGTTTATTTGTTTTCTTACTTATATTGTAGCGGGTGAAACCGCAGGGCACTACTAGTTTGACAATAAGGTAACAGCTACAGTTGGTAGTCAAACATTCTTGTTCATTGGCTTATTCTGCTAACGAGTGGCTTACAAATATGACTTAAGGAATTTCCCTGAGTTAGGTCTATTTTGTTCTTGTTGTATGACATTCAGTGACGCAACACAAAAGATTTGCTCAAACTCAAGTCGTCTTAAGTTTTCACCTTAAAAATCCGTCATCCCAGGTTCGTGATGTCAGCGGAGCCCCCGGAAGCTGAACCGACCATGCTGAACCATCTACTCACTGTCGACCTTCGAGCTGATCTCGATGAGCTGTTTTATGAACCAGGTATGTTTATCAAACTTTGTCACCCATTAGTCCAAGGTTTTAGGGTAGAACGAGTATGTTCATTGTCTAACTTTACCATACTTCGTCCACCCATTTGTTTCAAGGTTTTATAGTGGAAAGTGTATGGTTCGACCAGGAAGGTACCACAGCCACGTCTGTCTAGCGTGAAGCAGTTGTGGAAGGTGGAAAGGTGTGGTTGAATCACTGAATATGACACTACTCCTCGGGAGTAGCAACCCATGTGATTGATATCAGAATCTTCAGATTGCAAACAAACGTGCAAGCCACCTGATGGTAAATGACCACTGCCGTCTGACCACTGGTTCTGAGAACTAAGATGGTCACCACCTATATGAAAGTGAGTCAACCACGCCCTTCTATCAACAACGCATCTGTGATCGACTTCAGATATAACCCTTGTTCTATATTTGATGGTGGTAGAGCTCTTTGTGGTGCCGACTGGCTTCATCTGAATACCATCCATGTCACGCCCCCGGCATGCCGAAACCTGCAACAATATATACGGACCTTTTGAAAAATATGCCCTAGATCTCTTTTACCCGACTACGTCAGGAGGATACTGTTTTTCGAGCGTATGTATGCATGTTTGTGTGTATGTAAGGACGTCGCATTTTTTGGCGTTGTAGAACTCTTTATGGTTCGACTCCGGAAGCACCACCGTCACACCTATTTCTATTGTGTTCTGGTCAGAAGGGTGTGGTAAGGGAGACATACTTTACCGAGGCATTCCATCTTAGTCCTCAGGGGTAGCAACGCATCTGTGGCTGACCTTAGGTGAGACTTTGATCGTACCTACGGTTGATTACAGGTGTCCATGGGCGGCAGTAGCCACTTACCATCTGATGGATTATGTGCTACTCCGAGTATGTAGTTGTATCACCTAGTTGTTCATTTTTATAACGTCTTAATAATTTTGTCTAGAAAACTTCACGGACACATCCGAAGAGGACCTGAACGCCACCACCACGACCACACCACCAACCACCCGTAAGCCCCGCACCACCCGCGCACCCCCCGCCGGTTCCTGGGTGGTGCCCGTCACCTTCAGCGTGGGGCCGCTCGCTGACGAGGATGTGAGGCTCTGGAGGAACGGGTCTGATACTGTCAATGGGACTTGGTAAGTTATAATACCATTTTTAACAGCATCCTGCTGTCCACCTGATGTTGAGAATAAGAAAGCTAGTAAATATATATATATTTACTAGCTTTCATTTGATACCCATATTGTCGTAATAGTAAAAAAACCTCCCACCCCCCCTTTTCCCTTTATTAAATTATATAAGCCTATGTCACTCTCCAAACTGAGACGATTTTAATGATACGTTATACGTCACAATCCGTCAAGCCGTTTGGGCTGTAACGCGAAACAAAGAAACGGACATACAAATAAACATACATACATACGTTCGAAAAACATTACCCTCCGTCTGACGCAGTCGGGTAATAAATATATTTGTAACGTTCAATTTACTAGCTTTTTATTCTATGACAATGGTACGAAGCCCTTTGTTTGCAAGTCCGATTCGCACTTGACCGGTTTTTTTAGTGATTATGTTCTATTTGCAGGTACGATGTAGGAAACGAAACCAAGGCTCGGACATCAAGATGGGCGGAGAACGTCACACATTTAATATGGATGAATGACACTGAAAGTATGTTTTATAAGGGTATATTTTGAAATTTTGATCTAGCCAGTCGTTTTAAATTAATTCCCAGATATTTACCTGATCGTAAAATAAGCATCGCTAAACCTGTGTCTAGTGTGAAGCAGTTCGCGTGAGGTGGAAGGGTGAGCTGACTGGTTGCCGGCTCACTTATATATGAGGCGACCATCTCAGTCCTCGGGAGTAGCAACGCATCTGTGATCGCCTTCAGGTAGAACCTCTGTTCTATATGAAGTTGCTTACAGACGAACTGAATGCACGTTTGCTACTTCAATTATATATAAAAATAGCCGTCACGTGACGCCTGGCAGATGTGAAACATCGTGTTCGTACAAGTAATATGCATAAAAGACAAGACAGGAACTAAATATATAGCATAATGAAAATAACGCCATCAACGAACAGTACCCCGCACTAAGTCGAACTAACACCGCAGCCCGCTTAGTTTTGTTCGACACTAAATAGTTCCGACAGAGTATAACAGATGGCGCTATAGTAAATACGGTGATCGCCACGCCAACAATCAGGTTTACGTGCGCCTATAGACTGACGTTTCACATGAAAAATACTTAGTAATATACATCTTTTCACAGAATTACGATTTCTACCACCCATCGTGTGTGTCGTCAATCCATTATTGTCCCACTGCTGGGCGCGGGTCTTCTCTCAGATTGAGAGAGTTTCAGGCCACAGTCCACCGCGCTGGTTAAGTGCGAGTTGGTAGACTTCACACACCTCTTGAGAAGAATCATCGTATTAAGTATATCTTTTGTTTCAGTGGTGATACCAGAATTGGGTAAACATAAATGGGTGAGGTACAACGTGGGTGCTCGCGGGCTATATAGGGTAGCACCCCAAGATCGAAGTGATGGTGAGGTAAGTAAACGCTTTAAAGTCCTATTGTGGCTATGAGTATAAAAAGCGTTTAAAAAAAGTGTTCTACACTCATAGCCCCACAGTAGGATTTTCTCCTGTGTCGTGGGTGCCATGGACACACAAAGACGAATACACAAACACCCAGACCCAGAACAGAAATCGAAACTCATCATTCAGATGTCTGTCTTGCCGGGGATCGAACCTGGGACCCACTCTCAGACCGGTATGGTGACCGCTCAGCCACGCGGGTCGTTAAGTACATTTTAATAAAGAAATATATATTTTTTTTCTTTATAGCACGGAAGTAGCAAACGAGCATGCAGCCCACCTGATGGTAAGTGGCTACTGCCGCCCATGGACATCTGTAATCAACACTAGGTAAGATCAAAGTCTCACCTAATATTGGCCACAGATGCGTTGCTACCCCTGAGGACTAAGATGGAATGCCTCGGAAAAGTATGTCTCCCTTACCACACCCTTCAGACCGGAACACAGCAGCGCTACACTGCTGTTATTAGGCAGAAATAGGTGTGATGGTGGTGCTTCCGGAGTCGAACCACAAAGAGCTCTACCACCTTCAAAATTATTAAACTACCTTAAATATTTATGATAATAATGTAACATTTTTACGATTACGATAAAAATCGGTTATGGAGACTTCGATTATTAATTGGGAAGTGCGAATAATTCAAACTTACTAATTATTTGTTTCAAATCGAATATTATTCGAAACTCGAATCGAATTCGAATTGAAATTATTCGAAAGTTCCCGAATAATTCTAAAAAAATTCAAATAATTCGAAATATGTCGAATAATTCAAAAAATTACAAATTATTCGATTTGTTTAGAATTAGTCGTAAATTATTTTATTGTTCGCTAATTTTCGAGTGATTTCTCTCTTAAAACGAATCAATGCGACGACCCGCGTGGTGGAGCGGTAACCATACCAGTCTGACACGCAGTGGGTCCCGGGTTCGATCCCCGGCCAGACAGACATCTGAATGATGAGTTTAGATTTCTGTTCTGGGTCTGGGTGTTTATGTATTTGTCTTTGTGTGTCCGTGGTACCCACGACACAGGAGAAAATCCTAATGTGGGGCTATGAATGTGAAAAGCGTTTAGCGTTTAATGAAATTTTACTGATTCAACCAGTGAAGTTTATCAAATTATTCGAAGTGTTTCGAAATATTCGATTCTAATTTCGAATCGAACGATATTTCCACACCCCTAGACCATACTCGTTCGGAGTGGCGCCGATTAGGGGAGGCCTATGTCCAGCAGTGGACTTTCAAAGGCTCATAGATACATAAATTAGAAGGTAAAACTCTTTGTGGTTCGACCCCGGCTGCACCACCGCCACACCTATTTCTGCCTAATAACAGCAGTGTAGGGCTGCTGTGTTCTGGTCTGAAGGGTGTGGTAAGGGAGACATAGTTTTCCGAGGCATTCCATCTTTCAACGCTTCTGTGGCTAATCTTAGGTGAGACTTTGATCTTACCTAGGGTTGATTACAGATGTCCATAGGCGACAGTAGCTTACTATCAGGTAAGCTAGGCTCGTGTGCTACTTTCATACTATAAAAAAATAGATCGCACTCGTTCTACCTAGCATCTATTTGTGTACCAGACAGCAGACAGCGCAGCGAAGCGAGCAGCGGAGCTGTACGACGCGGGCGCTCCGGCGGAGCGGGCTTTGTTGTTGGACGACGCGTTCGTGCTGAGCCGCGCGGGCCGCCTGCCCGCCAGCCGCGCCGCCGCCGCCGCGGGTGGGTTACACGTTGCTGAGCAACATGTTGCTGTGTAATATGTTGCTGGGCAACAAGATTACGCTGAGCGAACTACATGTTGCTGGCTAACATTTTGGTAAGCCAGCATACGTGCCAAGCAATGCAGTGTTGCGAAGCAACATCGTGTTAGTGCCTAACATAAATGTTACGATGCAATCAAATGTTGCTAAGCAAAAAAATGTTGAACAATGACGTGTTGGTAAACTACCACAATTTAAGTCATGTTACTAGGCAACAATGATAAGTACTAGATGAAGCCTTCGTGCTGAGCCGCGCCAATCGCTTGCCCGCCAGCAGTAACATGTTGCAGGGCAACTACATGTTGCTCAATGATCAAATGTTAGTGAGCAAAATGTTGCTTAGCAATCAAATGTTGGTAAGAAATAAAGTGTTAAAGTGTTGCTGGACAGGTTTGTGCGAATAATTCGAACTTTCGATAGATTCGTTCCGAATCGATTATTAATATTCGATTCGAAACTCGACGCCTTATATGAAAATCGATTCTTAAGGAGTAAACTCCATAAAATCTTCAAGTAAACAAAGGTGTTCTATAATTGTCGGAAAATAAAACTTATTTTTCGAGGGTAATGGATTGAAAATCAATCCACCTTATTTCGTATTAGGTCCCTTTTATTCCCACCGTGCGATATATTAATTTCTTTTAGCCTTAAATTTAATAAATATGTTTCCAGCCCGTTTAAGCACCGAAAGCCACTGGGCTCCCTGGCGTGTGGTGCTCAACCACTTATCTTGGTGGAAGGAACTCCTCCGCGTGTCAGCATCAGCTCCACACCTGAACCAGCTACTCAGCACCCTCCACCCCGCGGTGGAGGTGTACTCCGCCACCCAGATCGAGAGTTCCACGCTGAGTGAAGATCAGCTGTAAGTTCCTAATTTATAAAAACTAGCTGTGCCACGCGGTTCCTCCCGCTACTACATAAAAAAAACAAACAGCGTGATGTTATATAGCCTATAAACAAAATTATTTTTTCCATTCGAACCAGCAGTTCCTCAGATTAGCGCATTCAACCAAACAAACTCTTCAGCTTTATAACATTATTATAAATATTATAAATTAAATATAAACATTAACGCTTTCTACACACAGGAGAAAATCCTACTGTGGGGCTATCCCCATAGTAGGATTTTCTCCTGTGTCGTGGGTGCCATGGACACACGACGAATACACAAACATCCAGACTCAGAACAGAAACCTAAACTCATCATTCAGATGTGTGTCTGGCCGGGGATCGAACCCGGGACCCACTGCGTCTTAGACCGGTATGGTGACTGCTTCGCCACGCGGGTCGTCCCCGTACGCCCGTTTTTAAGGCATTCTGTAGTCTTCTTACGCGCTATTTCCTATAAGTTACTTGTTAAGAGCTTTTTGGAAGTTGTTTTACTGTTTGTAAAGTTTGTTAAGTTGAAAATATTGTTTTTACAATATGTATTATTTTCGGTATATATTACTTTTGAAGATATTATTTTTCTCAGTAACATGCTATTCGTTATATTTCATAATCATTATTCGTTATATATTTCCCAGGTGGCTCAGTGGCGCCCTCTTAACGTCAGGTGTGGAGTGGGGCAATGCGAACGTGACGCGGCAGGCGTTGGAGCTGTTTGATGCCTGGATGAACGACAATGAGACGATCCCGGAGATTTATCAAGAGGTAGTGTTCTTCAACCTTTGATTCGCGACCCCTTGGGGGGTCGCGATGTCTCTATAGGGGGTCGAAAGGTCGGGAGAACTAGGTATTTCAGAAAAAAAGATGATAAATTTTAAAAATATCTAATATATATACATATTAAGAAACAGTTAACAAAATGACACTCGTTATGTTACGCGATGTTTTTTGATACTTCGATATTATGAAAAAGATAGAAAAACTTTGGTATACGTAATGATTGAGCAGTGATGGCCTTTTTTTTTGTATCGAGTGGGAAACCTTCAAAAGGTACCCGACGCCGTGGGAGCGATGCCGGGTTAAGTGGAATTTTTACCGCACTAAATCCCTCGAATCAGTCCTGACGGGGGACTTTTGTAGCCGGCTTGACTGTGGCTGGGGCGATTCTTCGCTCTAGCTTTCCGTCCCACCACGGTTGCCCATGTCTCATGCGCAGTTGAAGTCAACGTGCCCGGGGGCTGTACTGGCGCTGTGGCTCCAAAAGACGCGCGGGCTCCACGAAGGCCTCCCCAGAGGAGACCGGATCGCTTAACCCGGAAACAGTTCATCCCTTAAGACCGCTAACTTCGGGTCTATAATTGCCCCAATCCTGCCCATTAGGGCGTCCTCCCCATTCCCGGCTCTCCTCGTCTCTACTATGCGAGGCGGCTCATTCCTATTTGGGGCTTTCCTACGGCTAATTGGTTAACTTCAGATGTAAGAGCGTTATACCTTCCCGTGCAGGCCAGCAAGCTGGGAACGCAGTGCCGTTTTCTTTTTCCAGATGAGCAGTAGTTGCTCGCTGCACTACTTCTGTCGCTGCTGCCTGTACATTGCGCACCGCAATACAGATGGCGCGCACCAGGTCCCCCTTCATATGGCGTGATTGATCGGTGGTTTTTTCAATCACCTCTAGGCTCTCATGCGAGAGCGTAGGTCGCCAGCGGGCTGATCGCGCATTGCCCTCCCTAGTTCTTCAGTATTCGAGAGGGTGGAGGCCTTTGTCTTCGTGGGGGATAATGGCACTAAGGGCTCCATAAATTCGTCCTTGTCCTGGGGATTCCGTCTTTTCCGACATTATTGCGCAGTCCGACAGATCCTCTTCGTTCGCCTAAGCTACTAAGGTACGTTTCCTTCCTTTCGTCGTCCGCACCCTCCTCGTTACCACTTGTGAAGCAGGCCGTGTTTCCGTTCGTTTGCATTCAGTGTCCGTTAAGTTTATGCTGGTGTCGCGTTTACGAAGGCCGGCGGATTGCCGACCTACGAGGCAGTTGTTGCCCCCTCCAGAGTACGAGGGGCAGCCCTCTACCGAAGCAGAGGAGATTTTCCCTTTGGGTTGTAAGTAGTTGTAAAAAACGGTCTCCAGATAGGTCCTGGAGACCGTTTTTTACAACTAGCTTTTTCCATGTTTGCATTTGTTAAAGAAGTGTGCTCCCCTGGGCCGCTCTTAGTCTGATCCTTCACCCTGCATCTTTTGGTGTGAGTAAGTCTGCCGTATAGCTGCAAGGATCATTAGGATACGCAAGCCCCCCCACCACGACAAGGCGGCGGCACTATGGGGGGAGGGGGCACTATTGAAACTCGGGCTCTCAATCGAGGCTCTGAGGTTCAAACACAAGTCAACTACAGATTTTTCTAAAATAATGTGCGTATTAGAAATTAATTATTGCTACTTTACGGTAAGGAAATAGTGAGGAACCCTGTACACCTGAGTGTGCGCTAAAAAAAGTTTTTAAAGGTGTGTGAAATCTAATAATTCGCACTTAGTCAGCGCGATGGACTATGGCCTGAAACTCTCTCTCTCAGAGGAGACCTGCGCACAGTAGAATTTACCATTAGGTAGACTTAATGCTGGTTTGCGACTTCATTCCTATAAAAAATAGCCAACACGGGACGCCTGGCAGATGTGAAACACCGTGTTCGTGCAAATAATATGCATAAAAGACAAGATTACGACAGGAACTAAATATATAGCATAATGAAAATAACGCCATCTACGAACAGTACCCCGCACTAAGTGGAACGAACACTCCAGCCTGCTTAAGTTTGTTCAATACTCAATAGGTTCGACAAAGTATAACAGATGGCGCTAAAATAAATACGGCGTGGCGATCGCCACGCCAACAATCAGGTTTACGTGCGCCTATAGATGTTTCACATCAAAAATAGCTTCCCATTTAAACCTTAAGAGTACCGAATCGTAAAAAAATACTTCCGTCCCCAGGGTGCGTTCCTAGCCGGGGTCCGGAACCACGGCGAGGAGGCCTGGGACGCGTGCTGGCGTGCCCTCCTGGCCTCCGTGGCGGCCCCCCGCCCCATATACTCCCATACTGCGTTGCTAGCGGCGCTAGCATCGCCGACCGACGATTGGTTGTTTTATAGGTGAGAAGTTTGAGAAGCGTTGATTTTTTTTTTATTTTTGTCTTTGGGTTTTATAGGTTAGTGGAAGTTTGAGAAGCGTTGATTTTACTTATTTTTTTATTTTAACACTTAAATTGACTTTTTGGCTGTTTTCGGAAAAAAAGAGTTTTCTTTTTTTATAAAATGGAACTATAGCTAACGACCGTGGAGTATATAGTCCATCTGATGCTAAGCCACTGCCGTCCATAAACATCTGTCATGAACCCCAGATAGGATCAGTCGTAATTGAGGTTCGCCAGCGTTGTTACCCCTGAGGACTTAGTTGGAACGCCTCGTCTGTCTCCCTTGCCACACCCTTCAGACCAGAACACAGCAATACTGCTGCTAATAAATGGAAAAACGAAATATTTTTAACGAAATAATGAATAACAACTTTTTTTTATAGATTTGCATACACAGTGGTGTCAAAGGAAGCCCAACGTGGCCATGACTGGCCTCTGTGGGCCTCCACACTCTGCTCGGCTGCTTGCAAGTAAGTACCCGTATTTTACACGTCACGACACGCCCCGCGTGTTCTTCTACATTTTATCAAGAACACGCCTAGTAAGGTCTCATGCAATTGTTACCGTAAGTCAAGCATTATCTCAGGGGTCGGCAACCTTTTGAGTCTGAAGAGTTTTTAAAGAACCACCCTTTTTCTTGCCATATTGACTTTATTATTGCGTATGGAACTAAAGAACCACAGCTTCACATCCAAAGCAGTCGCAAGTTGCCGACCCCTGCTCTGTGTCATGCAATTGTTACCCTATATCAGTGGCGTAGCGAGAGTCACTGACGCCCGGGGCGGAGTCAATATTTGCCGCCTTTTACACGTCATATAAATAATGTTGATGTTGATGAGAAAAAACGTAACGATTAAAGAATTGAGCGAAAAATATTTATTTTAAAACCATGTAATATGTACAAGTTCAAGTAACATGTGTTGAAAACGATTACAATATACGCTACAAGTACAACGTTTAGTAAAGTCCAAGTACCAAATTTAAAATTCAACTTTTCGAGCCTTACGCACAGCAAAATCATTTATGACTTCGNNNNTCTGTTACACTATGTTCTATTGACAAAATTGCCAAATTACTTAATCTTATGGAGCTCATGGTAGACCTCAAGTAGTATGTTATTAATTTCAGCTTTGAGAAGCTACGCTCACATGAAGCAACACTGATAGCTATGTTTAAAATAATTCGAAGCAAAATTACGATATTAGGGACGCAAAATAATAAATAAAGCAAAAAAAAAAAAATGTAATTAGGTTAATCCGTACAGAAATTATGAGGGATTTTCTACATTGAAAATTGTCAGATGCAAAATTTCATATGGTTTTGTTCTGTAACTTTTTGGTATCGTAATAGTATAACAGGCTCCGACAGCCACACGTGGCTTGCCACAACTGTATCGGGCGGACCGCGGGAGGGTCGTTCAATACAGTTGAAATACAAGCTAACTTCTTGAAAAAATTTATTTATTTTATTTATTTATTTGCTAGATTAGAACGGTATACACCACTTACACTAACCAGAATCAATAATTATCACAATATAACATTAAAAAAATTAATAATAAAAATCAAAAATAAACTTTACAATAATAATAATCCATATGAATTACAAATATATATATATATATATATTAAACAAAAATTAAAAATGAAA
>MOOZ01000446.1:944556-964410 GCA_002930495.1 Cecropterus lyciades | reverse complement strand
GCAATGGCGTCACCTTCCCATGTAAGGGTAACGTTAGAGATGGAAATTATAATGTTACAACTTTCTACCACCCATTCGAGTTGGATCAGTTGTGAGTGCGTGGTGCGTGAACACACGTTTGTGGTACTCTTTTTATAATTTTTGGTAAGTTTTCTTATTATTTTCGTGTGGTGGAACTCTTTGTGGTTCGACTCCGGAAGCACCACCGCCTCACCTATTTCTGCCTTATAACAGCAGTGTTATACTGTTGTGTTCTAGTCTGAAGGGTGTGGTAAGGGAGACATACTTTTCCGAGGCATTCCATCTTGGTCCTCAAGGGTAGCAACGCATCTGTGGCTAACCTTAGATGAGACTTTGATCTTACCTAGGGTTGATTACAGACGTCCATGGGCGATAGTAGCCACTTACCATCAAGTGGATGCTCGTTTGCTACTTCCGTACTATAAAAGAAAAAAAAAATTGGAAAGCACCACTGCCACTATTTCTGCCTGATAACAGTGTTGTACGCCTGCTGTGTTCTGGTCTAGGAAAAGGATTATACTTATGCGAGGCGTTACAAACTAGTTCTCAGGGGTAATAATGCATCTTCCACAGGTCAACTACTAGCCCAGATCAGGTATTTTTTTAAAAAATGCATAAGACTTTTTACCATGTCTAATTAAAAGGTACCATTCATGTTCAATATCATTTCAGAATCGAAGATGTTAGCAAAAGTTGCTGTCGTCTACCTTCTTTGCTTGACAGTAAAAGCACAAGAAGAAGTTGGAAATAAATCTAGTTTTTTATATGATCCTGGTGAAATATTGGCGTAAGTATTGAAAAAAAAAATCGTCGAAATTAAAAAAATGTACTTTAATGTATTACATCTTTAATTTTTCCCGTATGTTATATTATGACTCCAATATTTGTTTATGTATTTTTATTATTATGTATGTTTTCTTTTCACATTATGTGCCTGGTTAGGTTTTTTTATTATGTACCTATTTCACTTTTTTTCAATTGTTTATGTAAACTAAACTATAGACATGGATGATAAACAGAAAATAATAAAATTTCAGAAGAATTTTCCCCCGAGACTTCACGCAACCAAGATCTGAATATGGACTTCTAAAATTTGAAGATCAGGTTCCAAATCAAATTTCATTCGAGGATCAACTGCACAATCCACCTGGCGTGAAACCACTTAAATTTGAAAATTATCAATATATAAATGGTCTAGAAAAATATCCCGAGGATAATGGAGATACAAATGTAAAATTTGGCAGTTTTAACCAAGACAATATAAATGGAGGTAATTCTAATGGACCAGGAAATAAACCCAATAGTGGACATAAGAAACGCAGGAGACGTAAGCCAAGAAAACAGTTTCCTGGTCAACCAGGATACGCGAATTTAGGTTATCCAAGCCCTATTAGGCCAGGATCTGGCCCTATCCAGGGGTTTGGGCCTAACTCCTTCCAACCGGGATTTAATGGAGCCCCTTATAGTAAGTTCTCGTTTTATCTATTTAGTCAATATGTTTTTGTACATGCACTTTTTTAAATCCATTTAAAAAACGTAAATGCTATAATGTTTTTATCGATCCCGGACACATTCGTCTTAAAATATCATTAATACCTAAAAAGTGGGGAAGTTGATTTTTATAAATCAACTTTTTTCATTTGTAAATTAAAACATTATGCTCCACTCGATGTTTGGCTAAACATATAGTCATTATTTGATATAGAACTTAGCAATTCCCGCAACATTGCGATTTCTTTATGAAAGGCGTTGGATTATTCAAACTTTACCTAAGTCAAATTGAAAAATACTACCCGATGAAGTAAATAGTAGTGACCGACCGAAACTAGTTTTAGTCGAAACCGAAACCGATCTTTCAGCACCGCTCTCAGTTTCGCCCGATACCGAAACTTATGTTAACATTAGGAATGTAACGAATGTTATTTTTTTAACATTCACGAATGTGAATGCAAATATCTACTACCGACATGTGCCAATGCGAATGCGAATATTGAGTTTTTTTAAAGCCAATTGCCTATGACTTGGCGGCAGTCTCGTTCGTTAGAGACACCGACCCGTTTTCATATTGTTCCGAGATTTGCGCGATTTAATCAGAACTGGAGTTTAATTATATTAACTTCAAACCTAAGTTAAAAAAACTTAAAAAAAAAGTTTTTGTAACTGAACTAAAAATCGAAAGTAATATATTTATCTATACTAATATATAAAAATGCGATAGTGTATGTCTGTGTGTTACTCAATCAGGCAAGAACGACTGGTACGATTTACATGAAATTATGCACGGACGTAGCTTATTTAACGGGTAGGTCTATAGGCTACTTTAGGTTTGGATAGTTTTCGCTATTTAAAGATGGCGATTATTTGAGTGACGTCACTACCCCCTTTGGTTTCAGACTTTCATATTTCCATTTTTAATAAAGAGAGAACGCTAAACATAGCAAACTTTTGATGGCATATATAAAGTTAACATTTAATTTTCTATCCGGAAGATCCTTATCTTTTTTCATGTACCTCAATGATTAGCGTGTAAAATCTAAATTTATTGACACGTAGCGAGCACGGGTTCTTCAGCTAGTTTTCTGTAAGTTAAAAAATTATGTGATAAGAAAAAAATCATTTAGCATAAAAATGCGTGGGATGCTAGTAGTTAATTAATTATTTTCGATTATTTTAGTTCAGCTAGCTACAGAGAGGTGTTTTTTCTGTTTTAAAAACCCTTTTTTATTTTTTAGTTTTTAACGATAATAATTTGATAGTAAGGAATATGGACTTTAGGCGTACATATCATACATGTGTTAAAACAGGTTGTCAGGTAGTTCTATGATTTATTTCGTAATCTTACCATTTCTCTCTGTCAACTCTTCCTGTCATCTTTGAGCGATCAAGTTATTCTATCCGAATACCACCCAGAGACCTTACGCGACTAAGAGCAAACAGTCGAGAACCTAGATAAACGACTGTCTGCATAGCCTCGCATTTTAGGAACAGCTGACGCTCAACCACAGCTTTATTTATTGAGTTGATTGTTTAGAAAAGACAATATAAATATTCCATTATATCAAACCACAAATGCAACGTGTTTCGGTACGACCGAAAGTTTCGGCCATTTTTGGCCGAAACTGGCCGAAACAGAAACCGATACCGAAACTTTCGTTCGGTCACTAAAAATAGTAAATTGAAATAGATTAAAGACACTTCCCCCATTTCTGCGTCATAACTGAAAATGTGGAGTGTACGATAATGTATGTCGTAAAATAAATGAACATGTTACAATTTAATTTTGAAAAAATATTCAATTCCCAGATCCTCCACGACGGCCTCGTCCATCACATGTATCAGACGCGCTGTCTGCTGTGACCGGAGCCCTAACTTCCATCGCTGAGAATGATGATTACCAGTGCGTGGCTCGTTTGTTATGCGAGGCGGCTGCCGGCGGAGCCCTAGGTGGCTCGAGCCTTCTGGATTCTATATCTGGGTTACAGCCTCTGTTAACGTGAGTGGTTCTCTTAAATAATATGATACTTAGGTTATTATATACCTATGATTTTTTATATCGAGACTATCACCATGCTCATCAAACTTTTTTATTTAATTCCTCTTTGTTAAATTACCTTCTTGTGTAACTAATACACGTCAACAATCTCTTTATTTTTATCGCGAACAAATATAATCAAATTGGCAGTCTAGTTTATGTTAAAGTATTATAGAAGTCTATGCGCATAAAAATGTTAAACTTCTTACACCGAAACATTACTACTTTAACTACTATTATATTTACACACATGTCCTGAAATTGTAATATATTTTTACTTGAAATCTTTTAGAATTTGCTAACTCGATTTCAACTCTCTTTTTCAGCTTATTGTCGGCATACAACGGGATCAGCTCGAATCCTCTTTTCGTCTTCGGACGAGCTGCTTTCTTGGGCATGTCGTCCAAGGGTAACCCTGGGTCCTGCCGCTACGCGTACCCTTTATGTCCCACAGACCCTGAACAATTGGTTTACTACTTAAACAACCATAATGGAGGTTTCTTCAGATTTTTCAATGCGCCTCAACGCGGACAACAAAATCTGGAACAATTTTACAATCAGCTGACCCAAAATGGGTTATACCAAGGGCAAGGAGCTAGCCAAGGACAGTATGGACTACTCAATTCAGGAAACAATCAGGAACATTACGGGCTTTTAAATCCAGGACAATTATCAAATTATGGTAATCAGCCACCAAATTTATACCCAAACGAATATGGTTACCAGCAGAACTACGGATTGGCGTTCCCTTATAATCAAAATAATGGTGTTAGATTTAGAAATGATAAAAACATTAACGAAGATGCTAATAGAGGATATAATATACATGAAAGTAAAATTGAGAAAAGAATACAGAACAAGCCGGCAAGTTTTGTTAATGATAATTATGTTTCTATTGAACATAATTCCAAGTGGCTATTCCCGGGTGAAGATGACGATGATATTGAAGGTGATATCGGAGTTCAAAACGTTAATTATGATGATTTTAAAGTCAATGATGACAGAAAAGGAAAAACGTTGAAATTTCCTGATGATAATTCTAAAACTTACAATGTACAAGAATATATGAAAAAAACCGAAAATACATTCAATTCTAACAGCGTATCAAATAGAACACCGAAAGGAATAGCTTTCCCGGAAAATCAAAACAATTATGATAATCCTAAGAAGCATTACACTAATTATCCTTACGAATACAACAATGATAATAATGTTGTATTTAACGCGAGAGGTGTGAATAATGGAAATCAGGATGAACCTGGAGTGACAACAGTTTATGTAGTTCGAGGGAATGGTGATCCGAATAAGCCGGAAATAGTAAAACTGCGTCCAGGGGAAACTCTATAACTTGTAGTTTATCGTAATAATCAGCCTTAAAAACAGCATTGTCAAGTGCTGCTGTGTGCGTGTGTGTGTATTTTTGTGTGTATAATTATATAGTACTAGCAGACCCGTGTCCACTTTGTTGGGATTTAAAAAAATTGCTGTGCTTCTTAGTACCAAATGTTAGTGTTCCTGCTTACCCAACTTCTAAAAGGAGGGTTATGTTTTGATCGCATATATACATACACACACATATACATATGTATCATTTTGCATGCCAATTTGGAGAAACATGTATTATGTGAAATCTTGGTGTAACGTAATGTTTATTACCTTTCAAGTGAATATTAAAATATTTATGATTAATTTATTTGATGTAGTGTTATTATCTGAGAGCAAAATGTATTGTTTTTCTGCACATTCAACCCGAGATAAACCAACATCTAATATGGGAAAACACTATTTTTTAAATCAATGCCTCCTCTTGTTCCTCATCATAATATATAAACGGCAAAAATCACGTTTGTTGTATGGGAACCCCCCTTAAATGTTTATTTTATTTTGATTTCATTATTTATTTTCAAAATGAATATACACATAACTCAATATTCTATGAATATAACATCAAACAAAAAAATTACGTTTGTTGCATGGGAGCACCCTTAAATATTTATTTTATTCTACTTTCAGTATATGTTGTTAATTACATCTGTAAAAAAAAATAACTGTCTGCCTATCACGGTTCATGAGATACAGTCCATAGCGGACGAACAACGTGACTCGTAATTTATATATATTAAGATAAGCTATCCTATCTTTCAAGTTGGATCAAACTGCACACGGTGTGCAAATTTGATTCAAATCGGTTCAGTAGTTTAGGTTTCCAGAGCGGACAGACAACGTGGTACGTAATTTATATAATATATATTAAGATTACGAATTTCTTGTATGGGAATATAGAAAAGTGTTGTTATCAGACTTTTTCAGGCTATTTTTAATTTTTTTCTTTCCGTATTCCGTACTTTCTAAGAACCACCCGCGTACCTCAAGGAATACTAAATTTTTTTTTAACAAAAAATAGAAACCGACTTCTATGGCACAGAAAAAGCACAGTACATAGTCCTGAAGTCGGCGCTCAACATATTTAGTTAGATTACAACGACGAACCAATGTCCTACAAGATATATATGAGCGCCGACTTCATAACTATGTACCTACTATGTACTGTGTATGAAAAAAAACAAGATATATTTTAATATTTTTGTTTTGCTTTTTTGTGTCATAGAAGTCGGTTTCTATTTTTTGTAAAAAAAAAATTTCCCTCTTTTTAGTAATGATAAACTTATATTTGTATTCATATATTGTCATTAATATTACTTAATAAATATCAATTTACCCGAAAGCATAAATTGTAACATAACAGCAAACGTTTATTCAACTGCCAGCATGAATGTAGAATTTATTCCTAAGCCATGACCAACAAAACTTTTATAAATTATACCTATAGAGGTAAATAACGGTTAGGTCTATATTTATATGAACTAGGCGCACCCCCTCGCAGGTAGTATTACGTATTACGTTTCCGCGCTTAATATTACGTTTTCTTAGTTACGTTTCGTAGTAAGTGGTAACTGCCGCACATGGACATTCGTAAGCAACTTCATATAGAACAGGGTTTCTATCTGAAGTCGATCACAGATGCGTTGCTACTCCCGAGGACTAAATTGGTACTACTGGTGGTAGAACTCTTGTGGTTCGACTTCGGAAGCACCACCGCCACACCTATTTCTACCTAATAACAGCAGTGTTATGCGCTGCTGTGTTCTGGTCTGAAGGGTGTGGTGAGGGAGGCAAACTTTTCCGAGGCATTCCATCTTAGTCCTCAGGGGTAGCAACGCATCTATGGCTAACCTTAGGTGAGACTTTGATCTTACGTAGTAATCAACCACATATGTCCATGGGCGGCAGTAGCCACTTACCATCAGGTGGGCTGCATGCTCGTTTGCTACTTCCATAATATAAAAAGAAAAAAAAGACTAAGTTGGTCGCCTCATATGTAAGTTGGCAACCACACCCTCCAATGAAACGCAAGAACTGCTTCACGCTAGAAATAGGTGTAGCGGTGGTACGTACCTGGCGAACATAATACATGATGAAAATATTCAATTTATTAATAACAAATTACATGACAGACGTTTAAGAGTACCTGAAATTATTATAAACAACCTTAACTTTATTTTTACACCTATAAGCACGTTCACCCTTTAATGTGAGGCTAACCAGTGGTCGTTATTAGGTACGATCACGACACGACCACATGATAAAATTATAAAAAAAAAAAATTATAGGAAAAATCTATAGTAATTGAAATTTTTAAGTTTAAGCAATAAACTATATGGAAATTTGTTTGAAATTTGTATCAATTACCAAGTAACGGAAAATATTATAATTGTGTTTTGATTAATAATAATATTTTATAAATACCTAACTTTTTATAGGTTAAAAAAATGAAAGATATACTAGATTATTAATTAATTTTAATTAATGAAAAAAATCTAGTTACAATTATACGACTTTTCCTGATTAGTTATGTGATTATGTTGAAAGATTTATAGAGAACTAATTTACTATGATTTACGTTTGTTACTGATTTCACTTTCTATTAACGACATTTTAAAAATATATTCTGCAGTAATTTATGTTATTAATTATATACATAATTAACAGAAATGAGTCATTTAGATGGTGATTTGATCGACAATGATGATTTGGTAAATTAATATGTGAGGAACTTACATAGTACCTACTCTTATTCTATGATTAAAGATGTCCATGGGCGGCCACTGCCGCCCATGGACATCTTTAATCTCATCTCATCTCATCTCATCTGGTAATTTTATACTACATAAAATGTGGTAGAACCAGTGCAGTTGAACTTGACTTGCACCTTGCATCCGATGTTCTTTGACTGTATTTTTTTATAAAAGAAAAACTTTACTTTTGCATTATGTGATGTCAAAATTTTTGTTTAAGTGGAAAGAGTAAATCGGCCAAGTTTTCGCCGACAGAATTAATGACGATATTGGCCGGATTAATGACATTGCCTGTTGCTGTTGCCAGAACTTCCGGTGATAGTTTCCCGCATTCCTGATACTTATTCTGTTTAAGACCTGCAAGAGTCTGAGGATTGTTGACGTAGACTCGTGACTTGAACAAACACCACATAAACAAGTCTAGAACGATTAAATCGGGCGCTCTTGCCGGCCAGTGAAAAACCTCTCGTTTTGGTGATAAGGCGATCTAGAAATGCGTTCTTGAGGAGTATAACGATTCATGGCTTAGGTATTGACGAGTATTTTGTATATTCAGAAATGTTAAAGCACTACATATTGCATAGTAAGAACAAAACATATTGCATAGTAAGAACGTCTCTGTAGTTTCGGGACCAGAATAGGACTACGGTATCCCCTGCCTATCGTAAGAGGCGACTATAAGGGGGCTTCCGGGGTTGCAGGCGGCAAGACTCCCACTACCACTCGAACCGTCAAGCCAAGCGTCTACGGGACGGACGGCGGCATGGTGGGGTCGCATGCCGTCGTAAATACCTGAAGTTACGGTGAGCGTAAATACTCAGCAGGCAAGAGCTCGAAAGGGGCATTGCGCTCGGAGGACTCTGGTTGCGTTCCGTTGGAGATCCCGGAGTCCTCTTCGCAGCGCTGAGGACGGCTGCCTGGTCTGTGCGGTAAAAATCCCACAAAACCCTGCGTTGCTTTCACGGCGTCGGGTACCTTTTGAAGGTTTCCCCTCGTTACAAATAAAAGAAAGTATAGTTTGTCGTATAGAGAATTAAAAACTGACGTTTTTGTACTAAAAAAGGACAAAAATAAATGTTACATCCCTTTAATAACCTTAGCGCCTTAGAAACTTTTCAAAATGCGAACACAATTTTATTTCCCTCAAAATTTCGCATTCAGACCTTTTTATTCTGCCCTTGCGATATTTTTACAAAAGCACTATTCGTCTAGACTAAACGTCTCACGATGTCACCTCGTTCATGACATTTGCCGTTTTGGGGAAAACAAGGAGTTTTCGTCGCGCCTTGAACCCTCGCAGCTACCCTTGACGGTCGTAATGGGCCTTTACGACCCAGTAACCAACAGACGTCTGCACTTAAAAATGAGACGACTGCATTAAGAGTGATTAAAAAAGAATTTAAGTGTGATTGCCTGATACAATATACACTAGTGTTGAGCGCTATATTCTGGTTAGCAGGGTGTGATAAGGTTTTTTTTAAATAATATAACTAGCTGTAATCTGCGCTTTCACTCGCTACTACATAAGATAAAACAAACTAACAAACATGGCGTGATGTTGTATAGCCTTTCTCAATAAATGTACTATTCAACACAATAATATTTTTTTCAATTCAAACCAGTAGTTCCTGAGATTAGCGCGTTCACCCAAAAAAAAACTGCAGCTTTATAATAATAAGTAATAAAAGAATAAATAATAGTATAGAGTATAGATAGTGGTAAATGAGAATGTAGTCTACCTGATGGTAAGTGGCCACTGCCGGCCATGGCCATCTGTAATCAACCCAAAAAAAGATGAGATTTTTACCGCAGGTCGTCCACAGATGCTTTTCTACTCTTGAGTATTGAGTTGAAACTTTCAATATCTCACCAACCTTCTACTCCTTACTCAGTCCTTAGTGGTAGCAATATCTGCCATCGAAACTTAATTCATATATATCTATTCAAATATTATAAAAAGGAAGACTTTGTTATTTGTTTGTATGTTTTGCTTGAACGCGCTAATCTCTGATATGGGTATTGGTTTAAATACATTTTCTTGATTATGATAGGCATTTTGAGAAAGGCATATAAGGTATAATTTTAAGTACGGTTACTTTTTTTAAAGCAAAATATCTTAATAAATTAGGTGTTATGATGTACGACGAAATATTCTAAAAATATGTATACACTAACTTATGTCTCACCAAATACACATGTTTCATTATGTATGCATGGGAGCGTCAAATTTTTTAAATATTGAATGACATTTATTGTTGTCTGTAACAAAATCCAAACAGAACAGCCAGTAAATATATTTCAATTATTTAAAAAATAGCAAAAGGAGAGAAGGAGGGAAGGATTTTTAAACGTCTTAGATATAGGCAGATGTATGTGTAGCGGTGGTGTCTCCGAAGTCGAACGATTTCAACTGATTTCAATTGTCAACTGTACACTGGATACTGACCACTTAATATTAGGCCAGAGTAATTATTTTTAAAGTGGTAGAACTCTTTGTGATTCGACATCGGAAGCACCACCGCCACACCTATTTCTGCCTAATAACAGCAGTGTCATGCGCTGTTGTGTTCTGGTTTGACGAGTGTGGTAAAGGAGATATAATTTTCCGAGGCATTCCATCTTAGTCTTCAGGGTAGCAACGCATCTGTGGTTAACCTTAGGTGAGTCTTTGATCTTATCTACGGTTGATTACAGATGTCTATGGGCGGCAGTAACCACTTGCCAGCAGGTGGCTACTGCCGCCATGCTTGCTTGTTGGGTTTGAATTTCTCTCAAATTAGAGTGGCCATAATCCACAGCACTGGCCAAGTGCAAATTGATAGACTTCACACACGTTTGAGAACATTTTTAAGAACACAGGTGCGCCGGTTTCCTGACGGTGTTATGCTTTACTGTCAATCAGTGATAATTATTTTCTCATACGCTCATAATTTTTCGAAAAATCCGTGATGTGCCTGGGATTCGTACCTCGACCCCAACATTGAAAGCCGAGTTTATATCATTAGGATCTCATTGCTCATGTTTGTTACCTGTTACATAAATAAGATAATTAGTGCTGCCTTAGGCACCTAATTGTGTCAGAACACCTGTGTAGAACAATACCTACGATGCCGGCTCCGATGCGGGCAGTTGCATAACTACTTGTTTACCTGCATTTATTTCCTCTCAGTTTAAATACTTATCTAATTCAAATACCCACGTTTAACTCACGTACAATCTTATAGCCTTGGGTGATTCCATCAATTACAATTGCAAGTGATCCGATTGTTCCATCTTCACACCATTTTTACCCCATAATACTAGGTGGTAGACCGGGGAGGTATCACCGCCACATCTATTTTTAAAGTGAAGCAGTTCTTTCGTTTCGGTGGAAGGGTGTGGTTGCCGGCTCACTAATATATGAGGCGACCATCTTAGACCTCGGGAGGAGCAACACATCTGTGATCGACTTCAGATACAACCCCTGTTTCATATGAAGTTGGTTACAGATGTCCATCGACGGCAGTAACCACTTCGAATTAGGTGGACTGCATGCTCGTTTGCTACTTTTTTTTTTGTTTTCGAGGGGGAAACCTTCAAAAGGTACCTGATGTCGTGGGAGCGACGCCAGGTTATGTGGGATTTTTACCGCACTAAAACCCCCCCGGTGGCCGTCCTCGGCGCTGCGAAGAGGACTCCGGGATCTCCAAAGTTAAGCAAGCGGCTAGGCCAACCGCACCGTCTGGTCTTTACGGCGGTATGCGACCACACATACTGCCGTCCTTCCCGGGGTCGCCTGGCTGGACGGTTCGAGCTCCCACTCTTGCCGCCCGCAACCCCGGAAGCTCGTTTGCTACTACGATCTGATAAAACAAAAGTAGCTGTAGGTACGTAACCCATATGAATAGTGGTCGAGGCAAAACTAGTCTTTTAGCGGTGGTTCCAAACAGATGGGTTAAATAAGCAGTAAAGAAATTAAAACAACATAAGTATCAAACGAGCGTGCAGTTCATCTGATGGTAAATGACAACAAATACACATTTTATAAACAACGAATACAGAATTTTTCTCATGAAATAAAATGTACAATATGTTGTAATTATAATTTTTAACAAATGATATTGATATAAACTAATAACATCGTTAAAAACATTAACACAAAAAACGCGATCGCTTTAAACGAAATTTTTATTTATAATGATATTTATTTAATCTAACGCTTTACATGAGTTTTTGTCAAAGTAGTCGAGTAAAAGTATTATAACACATATATATATTTGGATTGGTCTAGTTACAAGCCTTCATTTAATACCCATATTGTCCTAATAGTAAAAAAAGTTTTTCAGACGTCATATTTAAAAATTATATATATAAAATAACAGCAGTGTTATGCGCTGCTGTGTTCTGGTCTGAAGGGTGTGATGAGAGAGACATGCTTTTCCGAGGCATTCCATTTTAATCCTCAGGGGTAGCAACGCATCTGTGGCTAACCTTAGGTGAGACTTTGATCTAACCTAGGGTTGATTACAGATGTCCCTGGACGGCAGTAGCCACTTACCGCCAGGTGGGCTGCAGGCTCGTTTGCTACTTCCATACCATAAAAAAAGCAAAAAAATGCTCATGGCGATGTTGTCCAAGCTACAAAGAGTTTTGTTAATAAAGATTATTAACAAAACTCTTTGTAGCACTTTTCACTTTTATCACTATGCCTTCCTACAGGTTACTATGACTGAACATCCTGCTTCATGAAAATCTAGACCACACCTTAATCCTTAAGCTAAGCTTAGTGCAACAGCAACGCATTATCAATAGTGAAAGTCCGCACGAAGGACGCACTTCAGTCTCCAACCGACCGTCGAAGTGAGCGCACGCGTGTGCTCCGAACGAAAGCGCGCGTAAATAGTTTCAGAATCAACAAAGAAGCTCTGATTTAAGTATGTCATTTTTTTCAATTGCACAACGTACGGAAGTTTTGACTAACTACGTTATGTTTACCCGTCGCGAATTTGACGTTACGCGCGCATAAATTACTGCATGTACGTTTTCGGTTACCGAAAACATTTATTTTTCATTTACCTTGACGGATACGCCTTAGCAGTGTTGCACAATAAAAGTTTTAGTCTTAGTTTTAGTAACTGATAAGTCGTAACTTTAAGTTCTACGCAGAAACGCCCGCATAGTTTTTTGTGTTAGTGTAATTTCAGTTCGTATTTTCATATGACGGTTTGGATACTTTTTGGATTTCTATTTAACCAACATTTTTTTAACTATCTGCATTACCGTTCCTTCCAAATTCATGTAAGTGTTTACAAAATATTATACGTAAATATGATGTCACCATTTTCAAATGTCAATCGTGAATACTTCATTTGTTTGGTTTTTCACGCTTAAAATTTGCTACTGAATTAATAATTATTTGATCTTTGAACAGGATATTTTAAAATACTTTCAATTATATTACTTCAATAGTAAATTACCTAGTCATTTGTAAAATGCACAAATACTTGTGAAACAACAACTGTTGTTACCCAAAAAAAAAGGAAAATTGACGTAACTAGCCGGCTAGAAGATAGCCGAAATTATCAACAGATATTACGATAATCATAACTTTTACAAATATCATTAGATATAGTATCTTTTTACATTCTCACAATTAAGGATTATCTACATTTTGCACACACAATTCCTCACGTAAGCCAGTCTTGGCTTGGCATTGGACGAATATGGTCATCGCCATATAAAATGTAGATAATTTATTAATTGGTGGTAGAGGCCTGCCAGGTGCTGCCGTGACCAGATTAGTTTGTTTGAAGGGTACAAGCAAGTAATGGCATTATTAACCTTATAGACGTAATTCATAAATGATCTATCATAATCATGTCTATATTTGTTTCGAAGGAAATTATTTCTCGTGATCAGTAATTTATTTATACAACTGTTTTGTGCAACTGTTGCACATGCATGTGTTATGATTATTTCTCATATACCGTTTTGTCGTATACCCATTTTTTGGAATTTTGCTACATTTACATATTCGTTAAGGTTAGCGACTATGTTTGTGCTGTTTAAGGGTAGTAGGTAGTGGTGAAGCTACATCTTTACATCTTTTTATCTGTTATAATACAGTGTAATAATATAAAATAACATTATAAGTATTGATTATGTTGATAGGTTTAATGAATTAATGACGAAGATATAAACCATATTGAAAATATATTTCAGTCATTCAAAATAAATGATTTGTAATACACAGACCAATAGCTAAAAATAGTTATAATTATATAGATGTCCTAATTTTTTATTTTTTATTTAATTTATATTAGTAAGGCTAAATACTCCACTTTTGAGAGTGATTTCTGAATCTTTTAATATAATTTATGGCGTAAATCTAATATGAAAAAAAAAAACAAATCCTTAAGTAGAAAGGCATTATAAGAGTCAGAAATCAAACTTTTATTTTCGAGGGTGTGATGGGCGGAAAATGCCCTATCAACCTTATCTTAGCCTTATCAACCTACCTTCTTTC
This sequence comes from Cecropterus lyciades, assembly GCA_002930495.1. Lineage (NCBI taxonomy): Eukaryota > Metazoa > Arthropoda > Insecta > Lepidoptera > Hesperiidae > Cecropterus > Cecropterus lyciades. The sequence continues at coordinate 950,216 of MOOZ01000446.1, read as the reverse complement.
GCTTAAATCAAATTCTAGCGCAATGGCAGAGTTCGATATAGATTCCTATCGGATCTACCTTTGTAACTTTTTTTTACTGCTGTTTAATAAAAAGATTAGCATTATGTTATCAATACACGTTATTTCCGTTTAGTTACGATTCTATTTACAAGTGCTATTTCCGGATTGCCTAAAGCGCCGTCAGGAAGGTAAGTCAAGGGCATATATGACAAGAAAAGAAAGACCTCAATAGTATTACTTGAAACTGTAGCCTTCTAAATAGAGATAAAACAGTTCTGTATTACCTTGTTTATAAGACTCTATCGACATTTTTTGCAAAAAGGTTGCCAATATTCACACTGGGAAGAAACCCGTGTCCAGCTGTGGGTTAAAATAGGTGTTTATAAGTATGAAACTAGTAACTAGTACTAGTCCCTCCTCCCCCCTTTTTCCTCTTTTTCCAGGCGCCATTTTTATAAATTATATAGATTATGTCACTCTCCAAACAGACGATTCTAATGATACATAATATGTCACAATCTGTCTAGCCGTTTGGGCTGAAGCGCGTGCAAAAAAAATGAGCATACATACAAACAAACATACATACATACGCTCGAGAAACACCAACTTCTTTCTGACGTAGTCGGGTAATACGCAAATATGCAGTCCTGTGTAGAGCTCATGTAGTATACACGAACAGAAATAGAGACAGATAAACATTGATTGACTGTATCTTGATTAATGCACTTAGTTTAGTACGATAGTGTTCCACTCAAGGTAGAGTGTGTTATACGCAAATGTATGTAAAAATACATAGAATTATGTAGAGTTTAAGAACATAACAAAATTAATTGAAAAAAAAAATTTTTTTTGACGTTTTCATTTTTATATTTACATTTGAGTATAATTTTATATTTACATTGCGTATAACCAAAGATATTGTTATCGATAATATTTTGAAAATATATAATTTATAATTTAAGCAGTTTACAAAACTGTATTTAAAGTAGGAACAAAAAGGTAATGTTTGAGTACCTTTTTGTTCCTACTTTAAATACAGTTTTGTGAGACTATCTTAATTTTATGAGTAAGTTTTGAATAGTCAAAAGTACAGTAAGCGCCATCTATACAATTTTTATTTTCTGAGTAAAGTAATAAGATAATGTTATAAAAGATCTTATAATTATATTTTATAGCATTTTTTCACATAAATACATTATATAATGTCACAGGCCGCTTGCGTATTAAAATGCTTTTTTTCATTTATATAAATTAAGAAAACAAAATTTATAGGTGATGTTGTTTTAGTAAAATATTTTGTTAAAAAGACAAACTTTAGAGAGAATGTAGAAGAAGGGGACACCCGGGTTTGAACCGGGGACCTCTCGATCTGCAGTCGAATGCTCTACCACTGAGCTATATCCCCTATGTGTAATCTAACGAATTATGTGTATCGTATCTAAATAAGAGATGGGATGGATGCATTTCGTCGTTTAAGTTCTATCACCGCGTAAGTCATTTTTGGCAAATTTTTTGGAGAGACAAAAACCGATTAATTTTATATAGACGCAACTAAAGTTCCATTTTGTATTTTTGATTTTCCATAATTTAGTATTTTTGTGTCGTACCTTGATTCTGCTTGGACAAAACAATGCGTATTTTGATTCCAATGTCGACGATTTTCAAAATGTCATTACCGCCAAAAAATCACTTACGCGGTGCTAGAACTTAAACGACGATTTGTAGGTTTATTAATTGTTGGTCCCGACTTCGACTAATATAAAAAATGATAGACACATTTTAGATTAGACCCTAAGAATGGTATGTGTAAGATTCCTCAATTAGTTTCTCCTCTTTTCATAATATTGTAGCAAACAAGCGGGCACACACCTAATGGTAAGTGGTCACTGCCGCCCATGAACATCTGTAAGCAACTTCAGAACAGGGGTTCTATCTGGAGTCGAGCACAGATGCGTTGCGTAAATCAAGTGAATCATAAAAATAATCTATTGTTCGATTACTATGGTTTTAGTTTCAGTAGTTAAGATAGAAGTTTAGACAAAATATAAGATATATATTCGTAAGATAAATATAGTAGTTCTGGAGTTATCGTGTGAGCGATTTATTGAAATTAATGTATTCTCTCTGATAGGGTTTAATAGATTCTACGAAGTTATGGGGATATTTGGGTGGCTCTTAGCTACAGGTAAGCATGGTAGACATGATGGCGAGTTACTTATTTTATTTTTCTCATGAAAAAATATTAATCTAAATTTATAACTTAGATTAAATTATTTTTAAATCGCTGACAGACTAAAGCCATTAATCGCTTACTATTGATTAAATATATGCTTACCTTCATTCATGAGAAACAGCTCCTATTTGGATTTATATATATATATATATATTAGGTATATACATATATGTATATTATGTGATCAGTTAGTACGTAACGTACGTACGGTATCAAAAGTTATATCAATTAATATTAATAATGCGGATAAAACGGCGAGGCAAAGTTAATCTTACCAATATTATAAATGCGAAAGTTTGTGAGGCTGTATGTGTGTTTAGTCGGATTTCGAATAATACTGAAATTTGGGGCACAGATGGTTTATTACCTAGATTAAAACATGGGATACTCATTACCGTGGTAAACGTGACCGAAGTGGACGGAGCCGCAGAAATAATCTAGTTATGTATTAATATAGAATTTCTTAGAACATTTTTTCATAGTATGGAAGTAGCAAACGTGCATGCAGCCCACCTGATGGTAAGTGGCTATTGCCGCCAAAATCTCACCTAAGGTTAGCCACAGATGCATTGCTACCCCTGAGCACTAAGATGGAATGCCTCGGAAAAGTATGTCTCTCTCATCACAAACTTCAGACCAGAACACAGCAGCGCATAACACTGCTGTTATGAGGCAGAAATAGGTGTGGCAGTGGTGCTTTCAGAGTCGAACCACAAAGAGTTCTACCACCTTTGAACATATACATTGACTCGACACGTGGGTGTATGCTAATATAGTAGACAAATCGATTTTCATTATCGAGCACGATCTAACTGGTTATAGTGAAATAATAAACCCTGTTAGCTATCTCTACATTATCTGTAATTACGTAGCGCCAGATCAGATTCAAATGCACTTATCTCTAGATAAGAGGTAATTGGGTCTCCCATGTTATTAGGTACTGTATTACAATGCATTGAGGAAATCTCTTGCTCTACATAGCTAGGTAGAGTTTATTTTGGTAGTCAAACCAGGGTTGCTGTCAGTGGCGGGGGCTAAGATACTCAATCTTCCCCCAGTCATAAATCGTGTAGTTAAGTCTGTCTGCCTGTTAAAGTATTCTCCCCAAAATTAATAAACCATTTTTGTCATCTAATTTGAAAGCTTATAGGTTTAGCTGGGCTTTTCAAGGCTAGGTTTAGTGGCTGGGTGCCCGATCCAGAATCTTCGTTTCGTTCGTCACTACATTTATAACAAATATCATTTAATTGTAGTTGATAAGTCTATTTTGAATTATGTTTATTTTATTTGTGCTTACAGCTTTTCTTATTTACTTCCAATACAGAGCAATAAATATCAGTTCCATTTTATCCCCGGGCATAATAACTTGCTTACTCACAAACATACATTGAAATTGATTTGAAACGGTACCAGAATAATGAAGCAATTAAGGGCTTTGGTAGTTTAGTCATTAACTTCGGTGTAGGTTTGACTACAGTAGTCAATGTCGGAATTATCTGTCTAACTCCACCCACGCTGGAATTGATGTGTTTATTTTTATGTACGCAGCATGCACGTGTCTTAATATTGCTGTCGGCGCAATGCGTGTATGTCTTAATGCACTTATCGATTTGTGCCCTAAGTACGAGTTACGTTTTAAAACAATCATTGCTTATGTTTTCTCATAATGTAATGCACAGTATGAACGTTTACGTTGTGGCACGTTTCTGTTTTCGTTTTCGGTTATACCTAGCATCTATACTAATATTATAAAGCGATCCGCCATTTGACGACCCGCGTGGCGGAGCGGTCACCATACCGGTCCGACACGCAGTGGATCCCGGGTTCGATCCCCAGTCAGACAGACATCTGAATGATGAGTTTAGATTTCTGTTCTGGGTCTGGGTGTTTTTGTATTCGTATTTGTATATCCATGGCACCCACGACACATGAGAAAATCCTATTGTGGGCCTATGAGTGTAGAAATTGCTTATGTTTATGTTTTTTTTATTTTTTTATTATAAAGCTGAAGAGTTTGGTTGTACGCGCTAATATCAGGAACTACTAGTTCGAATTGAAAAAATATTTTTGTGTTGAATAGTCAATTATTGAGGAAGACTATAGGCTATATAACATCACGCTTTGTTTGTTTTTTTTTTATTTAGTAGCGGGTTAAAACAATAGGGCGTAGCTAGTGTATTTTATACGGATGGACATAAATAATGATTATTTGAGGAAACGTAATAATCTTGAATTAAGGGCACTGTATTTACTGCACTGGTCCGAAGGACACCAGATCACAGCAGCGCAAAACACTGTTATTAGGCGGAAATAGCTGTGGCGGTGGTGCTTCCGGAGTCGAACCAGAAAGACATCTACCACCTATAACTGCTCCTCCTTCCGAAGCTCACTTATCGTGCTCAGAAGTTTTCAGTTCAAAAATGTTTAGTCCGGCACGCTCAACCCCTTGTAGGATTATTCTTACGCAACTACTTTTTTCTACTATATAGCGAACTTGAAGCAAAGGAGGTTTGAAATGCCATAAAAAGTGGTATGTATGTCGGTTTAACTGCCTATGGGGATAGTAACCGTGTTCCGAGGTACCTGTGACGGGTCAGTATTCAACATTGACCATTCTTATCACCTGGTTGACCTTAGTTTTAAAAGCCTATGGAGGCTTAGGGATGAGAAACTTAGATTGATTAATCAAAAAATCTATTTTTGAATTAAAAATACATGAGGGTCTCTCTCTCTTCTCTCAGAATGAGAAAGTTTTAGGCCATGCTAGTTTACCGCGCTGGCCAAGTGCGGATTGGTGGACTTCACTTGAGGGTTAATTATGTGAGGTGAGTTTGGCAATTTCTCAATTGTACCTCCCCGTTGGTAAGAATTAGTAAGATTTATCACGACCCCAAACTTACTAATCGTGCGTGAAATGTTCAAAATTAGGAGAGAAACATGTTTTACATAACTTAATCTAGTGTTCTTGCAAATTTCACGGATTCTTGTATTAAAAAAGTTATTTTTGACCCTCCCCTCCTAGATCAGACACCCCCCTCCCCAAATGTCTCACTTAATTATGAGATGTTTCTTTAATTTTAATCTATATCCCAATATTTTTCATATACTTAGATTTAAATAAACTGAATAGGTCTTTTAAATATTTAAAGTTTCTCTATACGAGTAGCCGGTATAGTAAACCATGTAAACATCTTCAGATATATCTTCAGTCGTATCCCGGCGCTTGTTAAAATTCCACTGCGGAATAGAAATATATGTCGAAACGCCGGAAATGGACACCTATGCGCCGAGTTTCGCGACGCAGTTAAAAATATCGAGTCCCATCGTTTCCTAGTTAGGGTAGCCACCTATTTCGCTATCCTCGGACACCGGCCTCATTACAACGACATCTAGTGGATTATTGGAAAACCATTCAAATTTGACTAAT
>MOOZ01000446.1:921186-932651 GCA_002930495.1 Cecropterus lyciades | reverse complement strand
GTTTCAGGTTTCCCGTCAACAATAACTTAAATACAGTGAGAAGTGATTACCGTCGCTAGTAAAATGTGATAAAAATACATAGATATAGTGAGTGTGTGTGCGTGAGGGTGGTGGACGTCTGATCTGCTTGATGCTGTTTACTTGGTGAGTTGAATTTTAGTTATATTTTTGGGTTCAATTGTATGTCTCAGAACTAAGTAATTCTCAATAGAAAAATGTGGTACAAATATCTTCCTAGCTTATACGGGTGCTTCCGTATAAGCTTGGAAGATATATGTACCACATTTTTCTGATGAGAATTACGATATAATTTAGAACTACGTCTCTTTTATGTTTATAGAAATATTTTCTTTATGTGTATTAATTTTATGTGTATTAATTTTTTATTACATAATATGGAAGTAGCAAACGTGCATGCAGTTCACCTGATGGTAAGTGGCCACTGCCGCCCATGGATATCTATAATCAATCCCAGATAAGATCAGTTTTACCCAAAGTTAGCCTCAGATGCGTTGCTATCCTTAAGGACTAAGATGGAATGTCTCGGAAAAGTATATCTCCCTTACCTTCTGATAACAACACAGCAGAGTACAACATTGCTGTTATTAGGCAGAAATACTCATAAGTAGAAAATATGTAGTGCTTCAGGAGTTGAACCACCTTTGTGGCTCACCATCACCACTGTAGTGGTAGTTCTACCACCTAAAATTTATTTATGGAAATTCGTACAAAGTTGTAATATTTTCGATCTGCTATTTCTGCTGTGTTTTTGTCATTTAGTTGATAGGTTTAGTAAAAGTTATGTTAAAATATCTGTTTCTTGTTAACTAGTGGCGATATTTGTCAAAGCAATCGCCGTGCTGATGTTAATAAAATGGAAATCGAAGAAATAAAGGGCATCCCACAGACCTAAAGATATTATGTTCGCTATTAACCCACTTTTATTATTATTTATGAAATATTGGTAAACAAACTTACAACACAAATCTGGTGTCATTTTTCATCGTTTTTGGAATTTTAAATGTTAATTCCATCTAAGTATAAAATATGTTACGAAATAGGTCTCTCACAGTAAATGGTATTAGGTAGTAGGTACTAGATACAATTAAATGGTTCCTATATACCAAAGTATTCAGGTTTGTGGGTACAAATGATATAATATTACTATTTCAGAATTGTTATATATGGGAAAGTTCATGAGGATATGTTTGTTACTCTTTCTCGCAAAAACTAGTGGTTGGATTCCGTTGAAATGGCACACAGATAGTTTATGACCTGAATTAAAACAGGACACTTATTACCGTGGTAAACGTGGCAGACGCGGGCGGTGCCGTGAGAATAATCTAGCGTAAAATATAAACAGCTATTGAATAAAATTAAAATATTAGAAATCCTAAAATATAGTGTAAAATCATGGATAGTTTGGGTAAAAACTAAATTCTGTGAAATTTTTAAACTCGAATTGATCTAGGATTAGGATTTAAAATCGTTCGAGATTAAAAATATAATCTCGAAAGATTTTAAATCTAAGCTCCGTATTATCTTAAAAAATATATAGCAAAAAATCCAAAACCTAAATGAGTGGAAATCGAAGAATCGATGGAGACAAATGGATCAATCGAGGAATAAAGTCACATACAAATCCTGAAGGTTTCTAAGTCGGTGTTTAAATTCTGGAAAATACCAAACTCTGAATTGATTCTAACCAAACTTAATCCTGCCTTGAGTTTGACACTGATTTTAAACACAAAAAAAAAAAACAAAACGCTACCCGATTATTCGATAAACAAAACGATACCACTGATTGTAACAAAACCTACCTAATCCCTAGAAATTGAACCTTCCATAATTTTGACACTGAGTTTATACAAAAATACAACACAACAACCGCTCCTCGATTATACGATACTCAAAATACCTCTGACACTAACCTAACCAAACCTCACCTAATCCCTACAAATTGCACCTTAAGTTTGACACTGACTTTATACAAAAACACTTAACCCAACAACCGCTACCCGATTATCCGATAAACAAATCGATGCCACAGTTTGACATAACAATTTGTGAATGCTTTCACTGGCCAAACAAGTTGTCAGCGCGGTTGACATTGACCTGGAAACGAGATGAGGTACCGTGGTGCAATGAGTACTGTTTTATTATTTTAATTTGTTTCCGCTTTATCATCTTAACACTTAATACAGAGCAGGTAGCGTAATGGTTGAAGTTCGGGCTTTCATTCGAGGTTCCCAGGTTCGAATCTCTACATAACTTTTTTTTTAAATGAGATGCGTTTTAAAAATTAATTATATCTGCCTTAAGGTAAAGAAAAATATCGTGAGGAAACGTAGACGCTTGAAAATTCTTAAAAAAAGTTCTCATAGGTGTGTTGAGACTACCGAGTGAGTGAGTGAGTGGAGTCTACCAATTCACACATATTTCTGCTTAATAAGGGCAGTGTTATATGCTTCTGTGTTTTTGTGTGACGGTTGTGGTAAGGGTGACTTACTTATCCAAAGTATAGCAACTGTTGTTGTTGTTGTTCTTTAGAAGTAGCGACACATCTATGGCCAACCTCAGGTAAGACTCTGATCATATCTGGATGATTACAGATATCCTTGGGCGGCAGTGGTCACTTACTATCAGGTGAACTGCATGCTTGTTTGCAACTTCGATATTACAAATTCGCACTTAACCAGTGCGGTGGACTATGGCTTCAAACTCTTTCACTCTGAAAGTAGACTTGACTATAATAATCAGATAGCATAAAACCGTCCATAGAATATAGGAACATACGAGTTTCGTCAATTAGGAGGCATATACCAATCAGTGAACTTAGACATTTAGAGTAAAAATAGAAAATTGGATAAATTCGACATTGACCTGCAAATGTGGACTCTGAACGTGTCCAGTGACCAGCTGTTCATTGGTTGCACATTGGTGGCACTTAGAGCTTGTTTGGACATTCGTGGACACGGCTTAAGCTGAAGCGGATATAAGGGAATGCGAAAGATTTAAAATTAATTTATTTGCTTCTTTTATATGCCATATACTGCTCCAACTTATCATGATGGGCAAGGTGGAAGGTAAGAGACTCGCTGGAAAAAGTCGCGGCTGAGAAACATCAGGATGTGGACAGGCGTCACCTATGAACAATTATTTCGCCTGGCTATGGACAGAGAGAGGTTCAAGGAACTAACGGCCAACCTTCAGTAGTGAAGAGGCACAATAAGAAGAAAGAGAATGTACATTTGTCGCAAATTAGATAATTCTGTTGTAACCTTTTCTATAACACCAATGCTGGTAAAAATTTGATGAAATGAAAATGTGTCACGATAAAGTAACAAACACATGTATAGGATTAAGGCGAAAGAATGAGATAGAACACATTACACTAAATTTTATATTCTCGGTCTCCTCTATGTGCGATGCTTCGTAGCGTATGTATATTATTAGAAACTATTTTATTATTTATTATTATTAAGTTTCACTTATGCCGTGTGTGAATCGCACTCTATTTTAATGACAACAAGTTAATATTCACAAGTTATTTTATATACATTCTGGTTTTTGTTTCTCTGTATTGATAGTAATTGTGTAAACGACTACATCTTAGGTTCGCGATTCAATAAGATGCTACAAACCAAATCTTCCCGCTTGTGGTCTTGCCTATCACGGGAGAGACAAGAAAAAGCTAAAATTCTTATATTCCTTTTAAACCAATTGAGATCAATGAAAAGTCTCAGAGCTAAACGCTTAGTGACAGGAATTTGATAGGAAATAACATGTTCACTAATAAAACTCTCTCCGCTTGTCACTTATTCCAAACGCCAGTAAATAATTTACTAATCGATGGAGAAACATCTGTCACATACAAATTGAGTTGGCGAGGATGTGCGCCGACTCACAATATTTTCTGTGCGAATGTTACTTTATGGAAACCTTGGTGATACGCGCGCAGTTTACTACAGCGTCTGATCAGAATTTGCCAAGGCTTTAAGGGGGAATTCTTCCGCGCGATTATTTTTTATAGTATGGAAGTAGCAAACGAGTATGTAGCCCATCTGGTAAGTGACTACTTCCGCCCATAGACATCTGTAATAAACCCTATGTAAGATCAAGGTCTCACCTAAGGTTAGCCATAGATACGTTGCTACCCGTGAGGACTAAGGTTGAATGCTTCGGAAAAGTATGTCTCCCTTACACTGCTGTTATTAGGCAGGTGTGGCGGTGGTGCTTATGGAACCTATCCACCGAAATGCAAGAACTGCTTCACGCTAGAAACAAGGGTGGCGGTCCCTTCGCGGTCGAACTATACCTACTCATTCTGCCACTTTGCAAAATACATGATTTTTAAATTGCTTCAGACGAATTTAAAACTATATCGGTTAGTATGACAGTTTTTTGCTTAAAATTAGAAAAAAAACGAAATATATCAAAATTATTTGCAAAATGTAACACTTATGTTTACATTGCCAGATAAATGTCAGTCTTTCATTATAATTATATAATTAAATGATTATAGTTTAGTGACGTACATAACTTATAACTTTTTTACTAGTGATTACCTCTTCATTCTGCTAATCAGTTAAAAAATGAAAAATATAATTACTTGACGTAAATATCCACAGTTTTTAAATTGTTTACCAAACTTAACACAAGTTACTTTAAAAAAACTTAAAATGACGTCACCGGGTCCACGAGACCCCGGAACTGAGACCCCTGACGTGCCGAAGTAGGCAGTAACCTTCTAGAACATCTGTTGACGGGAATGTTAAGGTGGGTTTTCGCAAGCTCTGTATATGGTAAGCGGGTCATTGCTAGCCGAACTCGACCTTAAGCGCACATGCGCGTGTGTTACGTTATGTAGGGTTGTCACTCATCTGTTCTTACACTAGTTGTGCCTTGCGGTTGCACCTGTATTAAAAAAAATGTAAGCGCACATACGCGTGCGTTCCGTGGCTATGTAGGGTTGCCACTCATCAGTGCATATACACTAGCTGTGCCTTGCGGTTTCACCAGTATTTAAAAATATGTTAAAAAAAAAAATTATAATAACTTTTGACTTTATTTTATTTTAATAAAAATTAAATGTTACCGCAAGTTACGGATTATGATTTTTTTTATCAATACCGATAATAAGAATGACATCAGATAAATTTCCATACAATAGCTAGAAGGGCCGAAACTAAGTAAAAATAGTAATTTTTATCATTTTTACCTTACCTGTCTATTTGTCCGTGTGTTTGAAATTATCTCAAATATTGAATTAAATGTAAGGGAATATATATCTGTATCGTGTGTAGCTGTATCAAGATGAAACATGTAATGTTTATTTCCATAAAAACCTTGTAACTATCAAAACTGGTTACAATTTAAATAGTATCTTATGTTTTTAGAGTAATATGATCGCGGAATTGTTACATTTTAATATGTTAAGGCTACTAACGATATGCGATTTTTTAATTTCTTTTTGCCGTGACCGTGACCTCGATCTATGTATCTGGGTCGGAATATTGAAGTAACTTTTCAAACATTTATGTGGTCTGTGGTGCTAACAAGTAAAATAAAAAAAATATTTTGCCAGCACTCGACAACCCTATGAGTGGCGCCTGGCCGCACGCACCCACCGATTTAGCGGCTTACTTATTTTTCGATACTTGCTCTTTTTCTGTCTGTCTGTCTCAATATGTTGCTAACGACTACACTTTTGCTTCTAACAAAGACGTATGTAATAAAACGTCTCATCACTACATATTTATTCTCTATCTATCTATACTATCTTTTGATAATATATATTTTTATAGTATGGAAGTAGCAAACGAGCATGCAGCCCACCTCATGGTATGTGGCTACTACCGCCTATGGACATTTGTAATCAACCTTAGGTAAGATCAAAGTCTCACCTAAGGTTGGACACAGATGCGTTGCTACCCCTGAGGACTAAGATGGAATGCCGCGGTAAAGTACCACCCTTACCACACCCTTCAGACAACATCGCTATTATTGAGGGAAATAGGAGTGGCGGTGGTGCTTCCGGAGTCGAACCACAAAGAGCTCTGCCACCTTCATATGAAATAAAATTACCATTATCATATAAAAGCGTAATTATGGTTTATTTTATCAAATTCCATCTTTTCTCAAATGCCAACACTATTTTTTTATCCACACGTCATCGACATCTATCAAACCTTTACTATATGTACTATACCTCACAAAAGATTTATTATAAAATCCAAAATCCAAAATTCAAAATCCTACTTTACCTTCATTTTTTATAATGAAATGAAATATGTTTATTTTGCATAGGCCTACGATGGCACTTACAAATTGTCAATTACAATAACCATCATATGCAAGTGGTGTCGGCTTTTAATAGCACCACTTCCTCTTATCATGGATAAGAGGCTCAATCGAGGCATGGATCAAGACTTTTAGGAAATAGACAGCGGCGCCTTACAGGTGCGGAAACTATTGACAAAACCTTCCATTACGGAGGCCTATGTCCAGCAGTGGACCTAAAAGGGGCTTATGTATTGATGGTCTAAACTACTGTTAGAAGTGATGGGTCCACAGATTATGTTACAAGGTTATATTACAGGGGTTATGTTATGGGTGTTATTTAATCCAACTAACACCCATAACATAATAAGTAAAATGATATTTAGATTTTCTTTCACAAAGTAGAACTCGGGACCCCCTGCGATGTTGGATACTGGGTAGCCTGTTGTCATTTACTTAAAGTCGTTTAAAGTGATATTGTTATTTTAAAGGACTGATCTCGAACGTTTCCTGTATTACTAACTTCCTACATTCCTTCTTTCTATCACACTTTTTACCGACTTGGAAAAAGGAGGCTCTATGTCCAGCTTTATTTATTTCACACTGCTGTTATAGCCGAATAAAAATAATAATGGGTACCATTCGTGGCTATACGCCAATAGCCATTATAATTAAATTTAGACGGAGTCCAACAGCGGTTGTCGAAATTTTACTCGCTCTACGCTAGGGAATAAATAAATTTCGAAATTGTCGACAAAAAAAGAACAACATCATTTTCTGTTTTAACATTGTTCCGTACCATAATAAACGGGGGAGACTGAACTAATAAACTCCCTATTTGAAGTAACTGATGCGTTAGTGATTAATGTACTGAACTTTTTTTTAAATAAAACGTGACGATAACCCCTTTTCTTTTGGGGAGTCGGTTATAAAACAATATTAATTTATTGCAACAATTTTTCCATTGTCCTTATTACAATGCAAATAATTTTTGTTATGATACACCAAGCTGGTCTTCGAGAAATGCTGCCCACCTTGACCTCATAAAGTGATGAGTAATTGAACCGAATTACTTATATTGACCTCATACGAATTGTTTAAGGAAAATGCAATGAAATTGTTATTATGATTCTAAAAATAGGAATTATGATTATTGTTTCTATGAAAAAATCTTTGAATGAATGAAATCTCAGGTAAAATGATGTTTAAAGTATTTTTATAGTAATATTATAAACCGGAATAATACGTATAATACGAATTTATATTAGTTTTAATGAAATAAAACTGTATATTAAAATTTCAATCAATATTAAAAAAGCAGGGTTTCATTTAAATGTAGTGAAAAGAAGAAAATAAACTTTGTGGTAGTCAAAACCCATCATTTTGCTACGTTGTACGATTTCATATCATACAAAAGCTTGTTGCGAGAATTTGCAGATTAGATCTAGGTCTTTGATTTATGTCTGTGACTCCGGGATCTTCAAAGGAACCGGACTCCTCTGAGTGCGTTGTCTTATAGGGTTCCACCCATGAGAGCAGCTTAGCCTACCGTACCGTTTGGCCTTCACGCCGGCGCCGTCTTTCCCGGGATGGCTTGGCTGGACGCTTCGAACTCCCACTCTTGCGCCCGCAACCACGAAAGCCCCTTTAAGTCGCTTCTTACGACAGGTAGGGGATACCGTAGCCCTATTCTGATCCCGGGGTTACAGGGACGAAGTGATCACTTACCATCAGATGGATGGTTAATATTATAAAAAACATTATATGACTTGCTCTCAACTCTACATTAACTATTAGTTTTGGTATCACAGACGTCTGCGTCAGCTCTCGGCTTGTATTACGAACGTGAGCTGAACCGCGTGTCGGATTTCCGTGACGTCATCTCTGAGATCGTCCTGTTTGTTTGGATGATCTATTTATCGTATTTGGGTACTTGGTAACTGATATGGGAGAAATAAGAAATACATTAATTTTATGGGTTTGAAACTTATAAGGTAATTTACAGTAAAAGCATTTAGAATATCCTTGTTTTAAATATCGTAGAATTTCTCTGTTTATTATATTTAAATGTGGCAAATGAGTACGCTGTCTAACAGATGGTAAGTGGCCACTGCCGCACACGAGCATCTGTAATCAACCCTAGCTTCAAGGGAGAATGACTTAGCCTTTTCGTAACTATTTTCACATACCACTCATTGGAGATTTTTTTCTTTATTAGATACGTAGTTCCTTGATTACTTCCGTCACATAGGTGTTTATTGCATCCCATGGCTTCTTTGTTTCATTACTAAGACTACATATTTTTAAGTAGGTATGTAGTGTGCGTGTATATAAGAAACTAGCTGAAGAACCTACTCGTGTTTCGGTACGTGACATAATAATAGTCCCCATCTTTAAATAGTGCAAAATATCGAAATCAAAACTAGCCTATAAGTTGACCAGGAAAATAAAGTACATCTATGCAAAATTTCATGTAAATCGGACCAGTGGTCCGTGTGTGATTGAGTAACAAACAGACACCGTTTCATTTTTATATATTAGTATAGATATAGATAGATATTTAAAATCATTACTCTGTACGATGTATGCCTATGGTCATGGAATTTATGAGTCAACGTAATCCAGCCCACACTCGTACGATGCTTAATTGTGACTAAAAATAGCCACCAAGTTGGTGCTTCGGAGAACCGTGACAAATGCTCTGATCTTTGGCTGCGGGGAAATAACTTGATAACACGTCCCTGCTTGTCACGGTGGCTACCATTCAACTTAGTGTTCATTCAAATGTGTTGGTTTTTTGCAATTTTACGTAGGCATGTAAATGTTAGTGTACAACTGTGTTATTTTATAGTGACTAGATATTACCCGTGGCTTCGTTCGCTTTAGTTATTTACGTTATAGAATATCATATGTGTTAATCCAGGTCATAAACTATATGTGTGCCGAATTTCAGCCAAATTGGATCAGTGGGTTTTACGTGAACTGGTAACAAACGAAAGCCTTATAAATTTTCGTCTTTTACATAATGAGTATGATTTTAAAAAGGTAAAGTGATTATTATTGAGTGCATAAAAAGTGTGTTCTTTAAGTGCTAGATAATTGAACGTTATACAGGTACGCCTTTAGGAAGTGGTAAGTTTTTAAACACATTATTGTGTACTTGGAAGCAAAAGATTTGTTTACTTTTTTAACCGACTGCGTCAGAAGGAGAGTTGTTTTAAGAGTGTATGTATGTATATAATATTTGTCTAATATCGCGGAATTGATACATTATAATATTTTACGGGTATTCACGATATGCGGTTTTTGCCGATATTTCGACTCAGTTACATGGATCGTGGTCGCAGCGAAACAAAAAAATTAATTCAAAATCCGCATATATTGAGTTCCCGTAACATATTGTAAATTATAATGTATTTATGTATGTTCATTTTTTGGCACGCTCTTCAGCCCAAACGGCTTGACAGATTGTGACGTTTGACATATCATTAGAATCGTCTCAATTTGCGGAGTGACATAAGCTACATCAGTTTTGAAAATGGCGCCTGCAAACAGACGGAGGAGGGACGTTTTTATGAATATATCAATATGAACAGAAAAAAGCGTTTTCAGCAGTCGGGTTTTTGTTTTAATATTTTTAACAATGTGACTAGTTATAATATGGAGTGTCAAAACAATCGACATCACATATTATCTTCGTACATACGCTAAAACAATATAAGCACTTAATAAATAAAATCGATAAAACAATAGTAAATTATGATAATGGATTTCAATTTGTTGCAATCATGTATGAACATTATCTATATAAATAAATAAGATTAAAGTGTCTGTTTGTAATATCAAAATAGCTTTTTACTAAACTTATATAAAGGTGTATACGGTATTTACAGCAAAAAAAAAAAGCTTTTTTTGTGTCTGTTTGTCTTTGTATCGGCTAATCACCAAAACGTAATCATCAATCTATAATAATTTATAAAATAATGGTGTGTTTGTTACTCAAAGACGCAAGAACCACCGCGCACCGGTTCGATATTCATGAAATTTTGCAAAGATGTCGACTTATAGGATACGTTTGATTTCGAGATTTTGCACTATTTAAAGATGGCGGCTATATTTAAGTCCCATGTGTGGGTACGTCAGCTAGTATATTATAAGATAGTTTTATAGTTTTTAAAAACACGCACGCTTTCTACACTCATAGCCCCACAGTAGGATTTCTCCTGTGTCGTGGGTGCCATGGACACACAAAGACGAATACACAAACACCCAGACCCAGAAAAGAAGTCTAAACGCATCATTCAGATGACTGTCTGGCCGGGGATCGAACCCGGGACCCATTGCGTGTCAGACCGGTATGGTGACCGCTCCGCCACGCGGGTAGTCAAAACCTAGATGTAACCTAGGCTTTTATTAATTTGAAAAAAGAGTTCCGCACAAAAAAAAATCTCATTAATGGCGCGCGCTTCCCGCGCACTATACGTCGTTGAGAATTAAAGTAAAAACATATTTAAAGATCTGAATTACTTGAGTAGAAAACGCAAAGTACAAAAACTTATTAAACAACATTGTTTGACACATGATTGCTACCATGTAGTTTTATAAACAACTCTAAAATGAAATTAAAACATAAAAAAGGTTATTCTTTGTTAAAATAATATGTATTTTGATTGTGTACAGCAAAATGATGAAGACAATAATAATATCTCCCACGCAACACACTAATAGCGAATTCTATCATAACTTATTTGATGGGAACGCTTAAATTAGCTTGTTCATACATCCAGACCGTACAGTTACTAAAAAGTAGACATGGCGTCTTTAAATTGTAGTACAGGTCAGGATAGTTTTGATTTATGTATCATTGTCTTCAGGTAGAGTTTATAAAATAAGTCTACTAGTGCAATCACGGTAACCGACCTATGCCACGATGCCACACAACTCAGATTGTGGACTAAGTCATAATGAACGATTATAATGATTATGATAGCTCAAGATGCCCAACACGATCTAAATCTTATAAATATATGGTTTCAGTGTAACCTGTTAACACTCAATGCTACTAAAACTCATTACGTGATTTTTGCAGCAAAAAATAAAAAGATTTCAAATTTCAGTCCACTAAAAATTAATAATGAAATTATTACGAAAACCAATAGTGAAAGATACTTGGGAATTGTCTT
>MOOZ01000446.1:887184-902539 GCA_002930495.1 Cecropterus lyciades | reverse complement strand
AACAGATGTCCATGGACGGCAGTAGCCACTTACCATCAGGTGGACTGCATGCTCGTTTGCTACTTCCGTACTATAAATTAAAAAAAAAATCTTAAGTCTGCGAAATTTGATGTATTCGAGGTTATGTAATTTGTTATATAAGTCAATAGTTAATATATGGTAATATATATTTAAACGCTAGGTTTTAGTGGGTAAAAATCCTACATAACTGGGAGAATCTCCCAAGGATTCGGTGTACCATTTGAAGGTTTCCCCCCGTCACCAAAAAAAAAGGTGTGTATAAAGGAGAATGCCCACTGAAGTATGGAGTTTGGTTTCATTTTAAATATTTTTGTACCATATCATATATTGAATCATTTTGTAGAGTTTTAACTGCAGATTTAATATTTATAAGATAATTGTCTCTACTTGGCCGGGTTTACGAGAAAGTGGTAAAAGAGTTTCACCAAAATAAGTTATTCGACTAATTATGAGGACCTACCTACTACCAAATGTGCTTTTTAATTATATAAATAAAGTGTTCCTTTGCTTTGTTCAACTCAACATAAAGCTAATAGAAACGATAAAACACTAAAATCTCAACAAATGAGTGAGTAAAGTAATTAGATATCTGTCATTCTATATACGTACGACGTTGCGGGTAGGTTAGACACAGTAACCTACCCGCAATTCCTCAGATTGGAATTAGGCAGTGCAGTGCAATAGAAAATAAAATAATTTCTTTTATCAAGAATATTTTTTCCGGCGAAGTTATGTTCGATATTTTGGAAAGTTGTTTGAAAAAAAAACGATTATTAGTTAATTTTCATTTGGTGAACAATTTGGAACCACAAATTAACATACTGATTTTAATAATTGTTATAAGTAGTTATTTTTTCTTTTTTTTTGCTATTCAAGTGGCAAGAAGCATGCATTCCATTTGATGATAAGTGCTACCGCCGCTCATGGGCATCTATACTCAACCCCTGATAAAAGTCTTACCTGAGGTAGGTCTGATACATGGCTTCCTCGACTAAGTTGGAACTTTTAACCGGAAACTAATATTGCTTTTATGAGGCAGCAATCGGCGCAGAACCACGTATTCCATCTTTAAATATCGTGTAGACACAAAACGAAAGTCATCATTAAAATCTAACCATGATATCGTGATGTCGAATAACAACACCAGTTACCAGTACCAACTGGTACAGATAAGTTACCCTAAGCAATTATAGTTTCAGGGCTAACGGCTAACCGCTATGGGAAAGGGCATTACCCTATTAGGCTCATATTGATTGAGATTTATATGACATGACCGTCTCTACCAATTGGATAATGTGGCCGGACACTATAGATTATTACAGTTTTGCAATCGATATGCTGTTGCCCTAATGCAAGGGGGTTAAGTATTTTTTATGCGTTTTTAGACAAGTTTTGTTAGGAGTTATAAAATTTGTTTTGGGTGTAAAGTTGGTATTGCATTATTTCTTATTTCATTTTGAAAATTAGATATAGGTGTATTTTTTTAAGAATTTACTAAGTAATTGATTAAAATTAAACAAAATTGTATACTTCACAGTGTAACTTTTAAACATTAGAGTAGGTATATATCTTTATGCGCAAAAATATGCATTGAAAATATGATAAATGATTCTCATATAGGAAATGGTACTTTATATTAAGGAATAAATAACTTTACTATTTATTTAATCCAATTTATTCAAACTCTTTTTACGATATTTTTAGTAAAAAATACAAAATTAATTTTCAAAATGAACGAATTACGATTCGTTCATTTTCATAATCGTTTAATTATTTGTAAATATTTACTTAAGCTATTTTGCCCGTGGCGGTTGCAACAAAATACCTGTTTACGTCTGAGTTCCATGTTACTGGTACTTACAAAATTAGTTTAACAATTGAATTATAGAATACGTTTATGCGCTAACAACGTTCCACCACGACCACCTGTATCTGGAAATAGCTTAAAATTCCAAGCGTTGTCACGCAATGGAGCAAACACAGGTACTATATTTAATTCAACTACTTGGTATAATTTAGTTACTCAGTTGAATGCATCTACTCGGTTAAATGCGGCTACTTTTTTCAACTAATTTTGTCATCGTGTTTTCAGGCGCTAAGTATGTTGTTCATCTTCGCCTGCTCTAGAATATTCTTCCAGTTTCATCTATTCTGGGGTCTCTCTCCCCATTTTGTCACGCCAAGTCCGCTCTTGTACTCTATTTCGTCGCCTGAGTCTTCTTTTGGGCTTCCTTGGTTTCTTCGTCAGGTTTTACCATGCACCTAGTAGACGTTTAAGTTCACTGTTTTCACTTATCCTTTCCAGGTGTCCTGTTCATTGTATGCGTCCAATTTAAATAACTTTTCTGACATTAGGCTCGTCGTCATACACTACATAAGATTCGTTCTATGCAACTACTAAAGTAGTTGTTGCTGTAATTTCATGATTTTTTACTAAGGATTTTTATTATCTTACACATCTTTATGGAGAATGCGAAGTGGTAATTTTTTGACGTTCCAGCAGCGTGTTTTTGTTAAGAATGTAGATATTTTGATTAGAACATCTTATCACGTATTATTCAAATCATGCCGATTTTTGTGTTGGATTTACTCTGATGTTTAGCCATGTTGTGAAATTTAGTTAAGTAGTTAACTTACTTCACTAAATTAGAAATGATTAAATGAACGCATACGAATTATTAATTGGGTTACATGGCGTAAAATAGATCAGAAAAAAAAATGGGTTACATACTTAAATTTAGATATAGAAATTCAAATTCCATGTTATCGTGTCTGGCAAAACGACTTCTTTATTTGATTATATTTTTAATGAATCATTGCAAGTTTATTGTTCGGGGACGGTTTGAAAGTGATCGACCTTCTTATCCACATTAGTTACAATTTGGCTTTAGTTCTGTCCGTATTAGCAGGAGTTCTTCAAAATTGTCAAATACGAGATTTTAGAAAAAAGTAAAGCAGATGCCTACTAAAGTTAGCCTAATAAATCGACTGCTCAATTGAAGGACCTACACCTACACCACATATTTATTGAAATGATGTGTGAAATTAATTTCCTTTGCTTTACTGTGAGGGAAACTTGAGGCGTATTATAGCCTAACCTTCTCTCATTTTAAGAGAGAGTAGAGAGATACTAATGAGTTAACGAAAAGGATTAAAGCATCATATTACCTACCTGCTCTCTAAATTCTTGCAGCCAATATCATCTGGTCCAGAATATTCTTCCAGTCTAACCTACTCTAGGGTTTGTCCCGTATTCCCTTACATTCAATTGAAACGGGTATGGTAACAAGCTACAATTTCCCTTCAAGTCTGATGCATCTCTATTTTCGCTTTCGATCTACCTGACCTACAATTGTGTTTAGATTGTCTTCAATCAAATAAACCTGATCGCTCAGCAGTTAACCTACAAAACTAATCAGGATGTTGTCGTTTGCAAATCCCAGATCATTCACCTCAGGCTTAACAAGTGGGTCATTCCTTATGATTTCATTTTGTTGCTGTTTCATTACTTTGGGCTTGGACGTTCGGATGTCATTGAAGTGCTTAACATATTCGTCATGATGAGATTATTTTTATGGACATCTGTAACGTATTCCGTATAGAACAGGGTTTCTGTTTGAAGCTGATCACTGATCTGTTGTCACTCCTAAAAGCTCAGATGGTCGCTTTATATCTATGTAAGCTACTCGGCACTCACAGCCTTCTATCGCATTACGAAAACTGCTTCTCGCAGAAATCCGTTTGAAAATATCGAATATGAACATTTCAACTTTAAAAAGTAGATTGTATTGTTATATTACTTCCTTTCATTCTAAATATTAAAAGTAATATACAGAAATGCTAACCCAGACCCATAATTCGTTTATTTATTTTTTATCTTTAACAACATAACTTTTAACTTTAACATAATCGAAAGTTTCACTTTGAGGTTGTTAAAAATAATTATAACAAGGTTTGGACAATACCTAGATTTATTTGTGTTAAAATTATATCACTTAAACACAATACGCAGGAAGTTAGTACAATGTAGTTAAACAAGACAAACGCACGAGTCACCAGCGTTGAACGAGCCAATTAATAGTTCTACGTCTTAATTAAAGATGTATACACTCGTACGTATTGGTGAACGAGTTTCGATTGTTGCTAAAGGCTTGTTATGAACAAAGAGACATTAGGCGCCCTTAGATTTTTTTCCTTAGATGCAGAGTTTATAGAAATTTTGACGAATGTTTTTAAGTGTCTATATCGCATGATTCCTGTTTCTGTTGTTTAGATATAGTAGCTTTTCATGTTTTATTAATAATTTTATCAAAGCGATACACTTTATTCGTAGTCATTAACAATATGATTTTTAGTTTTACTTGACCATAGATCAAGATTTTTTTTTATAATATGGAAGTAGCAAACGAGCATGCCATCTGATGGTAAATGGCCTTTGCCGCCCATGGACACCTGTAATTACGGAGTTGAATCACAAAGTTCTACAACCCTTAAAAAATAAGTGGTAAGTGGTTCCTCAGTTAAGAAACAGTTAATTATAACAGTTACAATCTAATAATTTGGGCTCAAACAAGGATTTGTAAATTAGAGTTATATTAATATTTATTTTGATTTTTTGATTTTGATTTTTTGATTTTTTTGATTAATATTTATTATTGATGCATATTTACATTTAGAAGAAAAGAATGGTGCTGAAAAATGGAAACCACTTATGGAAGAACCTGGAAAGGCATTTCATGGACATCTACTGTAATCATTCATCATAGTTTTATCGTTTTTTTTTAAGAAATCTATGTCATAAAATTTCCAAATCTAGGTTTTTCGTTGATATTTGGTAAGAAGTGATCAAAGAAATTGCGACGACGTTGAAACACCATTAACATACATTTGACGACCCGCGTGGCGGAGCGGTTACCATGCCGTTCTGACACGCAGTGGGTTCCGGGTTCGATTCCCGTCCAGACTGACATCTGAATGATGAGTTTAGATTTCTGTTCTGGGTCTGGGTGTTTGTGTATTCGTCTTTGTGTGTCCATGACACCCACGACACAGGAGAAAATCCTACTGTGGGGCTATGAGTGTAGAAAGCGTTTTTTTATGTTAAAATATAGTTTCCCCTTCATTTAGGTACCATGAATTTAGGGGAAGTAGAGTAGGGGTGTTAGGTCGATAGAGCTGCAGTGTACCCGTATTGCAGGTAAGGGTGGAATGAACTCACATCACGCTATCGTCTTTGTTGGTGCTTTATTGTGTAGGCTACATTATTAACATTGTTTTCCCCATTTCCATTATTGATTATATTAATTAAAGCCTTATTGATTATAATGTTGATAATGACTAATTTTTGCTGTACTTTAAAACTTTTGACGGAGCGTGGTGGAGCGGTCGTCATCCCGGTTTGCTCGTGGGTTCCGGGTTCGAACCCCAGCCAGACCGAAATTTGAATAATGAATTTAGAATTTCTGTTCTTGGTCTGGGTGTTTGTGTAATAGCCCTTATCTGTGGCCATGGTACCCACGATACGAGAGAAAATCCTAGTTTGGCTATGAGTTTCGAAAGCGTTATTTATTTCGAAAACCTTTCATTAAAATAATGCTTTTAGATTGTTCCCGAAATTCTGTGATTTTATAGATAATGCTGGGATACATAATATAATAGTTTGTGATCTCCATGCATAATATATTTTTTTTTATAGTATGGAAGTAGCAAACGAGCAGTCAGCTCACCTGGTGGTAAGTGGCTACTGCCGCTCATGGACATCTGTAATTAACCCCAGGTAAGAGCAAAGTCTCGTTGCGTTGCTACCCTGAGGACTAAGATGTAATGCCTCGGAAAAGTATTTCTCCCTAACCACACCCTTCACACCAGAATACAACAGCGCATTGCACTGCTGTTATCAGGCAGAAATAGGTGTGGCGGTGGTCCTTCCGGAGTCGAACCACAAAGAGTTCTACTACCTTCAAAATCATACAAAGCAAACAAACGAAAAAATCTAGACGCTACACTACAATTGACTTTCCGATCGATGGTCGAAACGATATAAGGATGACGTATCATTATGACTCCTATTCTTGGGCATGGGCGTCCTCTCATAGCGAGAGCGGTTTAGGGCATACTCAATCTTGCTGATTAAGTGCGAATTGGTAATCTTCACACACCTTCGACATTTATTCAAAGAACTCGTAAGCGTGTAGGTTTCCTTACGATATTTTCTTTCACTGTTAACTTTGGAAAACCAAGGTGTCTCAGATCCGTACTTCGGACTCTCGATTGAAAGGTTACAAACGGTGAGTTATCGTTTCTTATGAGTAATAGGTGTCACTAAGACCCCCCCCCGGCGTCGTTAACGGCGCCGCATCCCTGTAGTACCGGGATTAGAATAGGGCTCCGGCATCCCCTGCCTGTCGTAAGAGGCGACTAAAAGGGGACTTCCGGGGTTGCGGGCGACTAGAGTGGAGGGAGCTCGAACCGTCCATCAGGCGACCCCGAGAAGACGGCGGTATGTGTGGTCGCATATCGTCGTAAAGACCAGACGATGTGGTGGGTCCAGCTGCTCACCTGGGTGGAGCCCGATGGGGCGACACGTTCAGAGGACTCCGGTTGCGTTCCTTTGGAGATCCCGGAGTCCTCTTCGTAACGCCGAGGTCGGCCAACGGGGGGGTTTTAGTGCGGTAAAAATCCCACATAACCCTTACATCGCTCCCACGGCGTCGGGTACCTTTTGTAGGTTTCCCCCTCTCACTAAGACATACAATGTCACCAAGACTTTTAAATTAACTAATTCGTCAATACTTCGAAGACCCAGTGGTACATTGACCATGTCATGACTCCACATTGAACTTGCGACAAGGAAGTCATTATAAATTCGCGTCAAATCAACGCCCGCCACGCTAAATTGCGCCAAACAGCTGTGGCAATTAAGGTCAAATTGGCCTTAATCAATTCGACCGAAACATGTGGTGCACGTTGGTCTAAATGCGCTTAAAATGTATAGCATCCATCATAAGTGGGCGTAGATGAATGAAGAGGTAGAAGCGACGGGTTTGGTGGTAGAGTTGGGTGTAGAAAAAATCTCTAAACTACTACTGATTTTTTTCAAAGACTTATCTATCTATTATGCCTTCTAATACTCTATGGGAAGATCTATGATCAGTTCTACAATTAATATTGTCCATTCAACAGCTTTTGAACATATACTACTCCTAATGAGGGTCCCTGCGTCTGGTATATCACATAAAAAAAAAATCACGAGAATAAATAATTCAAACAATCGCGATTAGGTAGTTCTAACACAGAAATTTCGACTATTTCTGTAGTTTCAGGAACTGTATATAAATAATATATTATATGTGTTTCATAATAATTTATCAAACATTAATTGTCTCGTATATTAATACGCAATCGTTTAACATTTATCATCAATGATAACAAAATTATATAAAATCAACACAAATGAAATTGTTCATGCCACCTCTGCGCTTAGGTAATCTTTGTCTAAATTTAGACGAGTTAATATGTATGAGTAATGTCGATCATAATGGTATGACGGATTGTATTGGAGCCGGTAATCCAATAGAGCTTTAAGTGGTCACGGAGAGCGAGAGGGTAGAAGACGGGTATAGTTTTTGTAAGCATTGAGATGAATGCGGTAAGCATTCTATCACTGCTTAAAATTAGGCGTCTCTATATAGATAGATAGATTGGCCAAAAGATCAAATCGTTTTGCATTTTTCGAAGTTAAAAGTGTATAAGGAATTTTTGGGAAGGACAACAAAGTGTAAACCTACTGAGTGTAGAAACTTTCATTTTAATAATGTTGAAGTACCAAACGAGCATGCAGTCCACCTGATGGTAAGTGGCCACTGCGGCCCATGGACGTCTGTTATTAACCCCAAATAACATCAGTTTTACCTGAGGTCAGCCACGGATGCCTTGCTTTCCCTAAGGATTAAATTAGGACGTCTTACCACACTGTTTAAACCAGAACACAGCAAGCAAACACTGCTTCCGGAGTGCTTCCGGAGTCAAAACATACATATTTTTCCACCTTTAAAGTTCTATTGTGAACAAAAATGTATTTGTTCTTTGCAGCAAGTTTCATTTATATAATATTGTCTCTTTTGAGTGCGGTATCTATTGGAAGATTGTTAACACACTCAATCTGTGTTACATCAATTATTCCAGTTGTCGGATTCCAAAATGTTGCTTCTACACTTCATTACTCTAGTAAATCTGATTCCAGCATCTGATTGCTTATTCGTTCACATTTAGGTCGTACTCCATTGATTCACAAGTGCCCCTCCATTTTTCGCTTGAGTACTCTTCGGGGGAACTTGATTGCATATTGTTGCTAGCCACTATGTATTTGTGTTTTGTTATGATAATTTTATTATGTTTTGGCTACCGTTAATATTCAAAGGGATTTTAAAAGAAAACAACTTTTATTTTAGGATAAATCCAGATGGTTTTCGACTTTTGGATTTATAGTAAAAATTTCGTCTTAGTATACTTTCAACCAGGGATGTTATGGTTATGAAATTTCGGATCTAGATACGGATATAGGAATAATATTATACCGGTTGCGGAAACGGTTACGGATTTGTAATTATTTCGGATTATCCGTTAATTTCGGATAGTTTCGGTTACGGATATTATATATTTCTTAGGAATAAAAATACGTAATAATTTGATTCTATTTCTATGTTATCGTTTAAAAAAAAACGCTTTCTACACTCATAGTATTTTCTCCTGTGTCGTGGGTGCCATGGATACACAAATTCACAAACACCCAGACTCAGAACAGAAATCTAAACTCAACATTCACAGTTCTGTCTGGCCGGGGATCGAACCCGGGACCCAATGCGTGTCAGACCGGTATGGTGACTGCTCCACCACGCGGGTCGTCAATCATTTGACATTACAATCAGTTATATCAGTTATTATTATAGCTACCTATATATATAGTCTATTTTAAATGTTCTTTACTAAAATAAACTTAACATTAATTATGATGGAACTATTGTAGAAGAAGTGGATAAAACTATTTTCTTGGGCTTACATATTGACTACAAAATGAACTGAAAGAGCATATTTACCATGTTTTGAAAAAACTAGGAAAAATTTAATATGTTCTTCGAAATCTCACTAAGATCGTCCATGAGTCAACGGTCTTAACAGCATACCATGCGTACGTTGGCGCATCAGTCAGATACGGTTAGATATTTTGGGGAAATTCAACGAATAAGGATAAAGCATTTAAGGCTCAAAAAAATGTATAAGATCAATGTGTAAGATAAAAGGTACGGAATCTTGTAAACCTCATTTCAGACGTTTAAAAGTCTTGACATTGCCATCTCTTTATATTTTAAAATGTTCAATTTTTATAAAATCAAATCGAGAGCACTTTGAATTTTCGACGCGGGAATTCGTATACAATTTTATTTCGGATATCCGATAGTTTCGGTTACGTTTACGGAGCTACACAACATCCCTGATTTCAACTATTGCCTTTATTGCTCTGGAGCCAGATATTTTGTACCCATGTCTTTTTCGATTTGGAATGTCAAGAACTCTATGATTATCCCTTCAAATAATGTTATCATCTTATTGTTAATCATAGATTCTTCTTTCTCGTTTTTCGAAACAATACTCGAAATGTAGATACAAATTCATTGATCAATCAATACATCATTACGACGATAATTTTTAAAGTTAATAAATCCATGATACTATAACCCATAATAAGTCCATACCTAACACATGACGTAACTAAAAAGAGAGTTATACCAAAATATGATAAAGTTATTCATACAAACATTATAACAATTAAAGACAGTCGATAAAGTATTCATAAATCATTCGGATATCGAGGAATGCGTAGAAGGTCGTCTACTATCAAAATTATCTTTTGTTTATCGCAACGTAAGTGAGTTCTTGTGAACGCAATACGACACAGTAATTTTACCGGGAAACGTCACGTAAACATGTTTTTGGTAAAAGTTTAGTTTCAGATAGGAAAACAACCACACTTATTACTAATATAGTAATAAATATAGTTTTCTTATCTGGTCATGACTGTGTGTCTTCTTTTATACGTTTGTATTCTTAGAATTTTTGTGTTTGTAAGGTTGTTCATTATTGGTATATACTTATGTATTTGAATGAAACATAGTTGAAAGTGTATTATTTATTCCGGAAATCAAATTTCATCATAAGTTAGGATTAGTTTAATATAGTGTAATAAATAGCAAAATATTGAATACTACTTCTATGTTGATTGATGTTGAAAACGCAATTAATCTATTATGTTTTTTTTTTATAATTAAATAACTACATTTCATAATATATATATTGAATATGATAAATAATTTGTATTATATTCTAAAAAACAGCATTCTTACAATTTTTAATGAACTAGGTATAAAGTTAATCCTTCACCATATAAAATAACGATGCATAACAATCGAGTGAACTTCAAACCTAAACAACCCTTGGTTTACAAAACACTGAGCACTATTAAGCTTTTATAAATAATCAGTTACCAGCCTCGAATGGGTTCCACAGCTGCATTGAATGGCTGTAACAATAACAAGTGATTCAAACTTTATCGGTCCTGGTATCGATTTATACGACTGATTCTAGCTAATGACTAACAAGATACAAGGCTCTGATAAGTAATTTTGAATCCTTTATTTTTAAGCGACTTGGTCTGTTGTAATCTAAACTTCTATAAATAGACGCATTATTCATGTAATTCGTCTGTAAGGCGTGTAAGATTTAAGTCGCACTGTATGTATAAGTATGTGGTCATTGCCGTCCGTATACATCTGTAAGAAAGTTAATATGTTAATTTCAAGGTGGTAGAACTTTTTGTGGTTCGACTCTGGAAGCACCACCATCACACCTATTTCTGCCTCATAACAACAGTGTTATGCGCCGTTGTGTTCTGGTTTGAAGGGTGTGGTAAGGGAGACATACTTTACCGAGGCATTCCATCTTAGTCCTCAGGGGTAGCAACGCATCTGTGGCAAACCTTAGGTTTATCTTTGATTGATCTACCTAGGGTTGCTTACAGGTGTCCATGGGCGGCAGTAGCCACTTACCATCAGGTGGACTGCAGGCTCATTTGCTACTTCCATACTATAGAAATAAAAATGCATAGAACAGGAGTTCCATCAGAAGTCAATGAATTATGCGTTGCTACTCCCGAGGGCTAAGGTGGTTAACTCATATGAAAGTAAGTCGGCAACCACACCTCTCCATGGAAACGCAAGAAAGTATGGTGGTACAAATAAGTATGGCGGTGGTGCCTCTCTAGTCGAACCATACTCGTTCTACCACCTTGCGGTTTAATTATAAACGTTTAAAACTATTCTGTATTAAAACTTATTATAATAGGTCTTTACCTATGAAATTGCTGTTTTTCATTAAATAAATGAAACGTATTTTTTTCTATATTTTTTATTTCTATTAACCAAAGTAATCACCTATACAATCAATACATCTTTGCCAACGCATTGGTTGCTTATTGATGCCCTTCTTGAAGAAATTCACTTGACGGTAACAATTATTCGAAGGCATTTATACTGCCTCTCGGGTATTGATTTTTTTCCCGCCAAGAAGGTCTGGTGAGTAGGGCGGATGACGGAGAACTTCCAACCCCAGCTTTTGTAGTTTGGAGACCGTCTGCTGTGCAGTATGAGGTCGCGCGTTGTCGTGTAGGAGAAGTGGAGCAGAGCGATTGAGCAAAGCTGGTCGGAGATGTGAACCAGGGTCCAACCAACTTGCTGAGCGCTTTCGAGTGTCGAACAGGATCCATTTCTCGTCACAAGTAACAATGCGGTTCAGAATTTCTTCATTTGTATGCCTGTTGAGCAGTGCAAGGCACGTCTCGACGCGTACTTTGCGCTGGCGATCGTTGAGTTTGTGGGATACCCATTTGCTTTTTTACCTTGGCAATTTGACGCAAATGGACCAATATTGTTTTGATGCTAACGTCGAAAACTGCTGCTTATTCAGCCGTAGACTGACTATCAGCTTCCACAATAGCCTTTAAGTCGTCATTGTCGACCAAAGTTTTCGTAAGACCACGGGGTTAATTTTTCAGGTCAATATTTCCAGACCGGAAGCGGGCAAACTAATAACGGGTGGTCTGTTCGTTTGTAGTGTTCATTCCGTAAACGTCGTTGATATTGCTTGCCGGTTGTGCCGCTTTGTTGCCACGACGGTACTCATACTCCATAATTACTCGAATTTTTAACGTATCCATGATGACGAAAAAATGTTCGAATGCGATGAAAACAAAACACTTACTATTAAACAAATGACGATTTTAGAAAAAGAATCATATTTTTAAAATAAAACAAAATTGAAATTAGAATTATCAGCCAAAAATAAATATTTTGATTTGAAATGGCCAGTACGGCAGAATGGCAATTTCATAGGTAAAGACCTAATATATGTAATATAATTTTCATTGTAGTGCGTTAATTGTAATACGACAAAATGACTACTCATTTACCTTATACTGTGCTATTTTGCGTCTAACTAAACTAACTTAACTTAACCTAATCTATACTACTATAGATTAGATTGGTTCAATCCTATGCTAACCGGACTGAACTTGTACTTCAAGAATACCTTAGGGTATTCTACAAGACCTAACAATGACCCCTGTGAAACACACTGATTAAAACATAAAAAACCAACGCAAACCATTCCATTGGCAACATTTATAACTAAATATCATTAATTACGGTAATATTGGTTCGTCGTATCGCAATATTTCTAAATTTAGCATCATTTTATCAAATAATTTGAAACAAATTGGACAACTACACATTCAAACACTTGCGATAAAGCTGTGACGCAATTTAGAGCCGATTTCTCTGTTTGTATCCAGCTATTTAAATATATCTCATTTCATGCTTGTCATAAGTTATGATTATCAAAGAAGTGGTTTTCATTAAAAATGCAAATTAAGATGCAATCTATATTTGTTAAAACATAAATTAGGAATATAATGTGATCTTTGTCTTCATAAGTTATGTGTTTTTCATCTCCAAACAAAAATATTTTATTTTTAAACCGTTTATCTTTTGGAAAATCACGTTCATTAGTACGGTTTCTGACATAACTAAAAGAGTTTGTAGACATTAAAATGTTTCAAAAACGAATATAAGGCACTTGTCTTACTGAGGCTATAAATTTAGTAGAGCGAGGATACCATACGTATACCAATATGTAACAAGTAGTCACGATACTGATAGGTAATATATCAATTCCCCAATCATACGAGTCTGAAATCATAGATGTGTTACTTCCAAACACAATAATGAGAGACTTTAAACGAGGCCAAGCGTTTTCCATCATTGAATATTGAATATTTTCTCAAGTGCTGGTAAGGTTATAAACTTTAACAGTTAAATCATAATTTACCATAAAATCTTACTGTAGTCACTTGCCTGTACGGAAGTCTTAAGGACGTGCAATGCGGTTACCGACAAGGCGCGTAGATTATTGGCACTAGCAAGGCGCGGTGATTATTGGCAAAAACCTGAAATGATGGCTGCATAGCTTTTAAAATTATAATATTTTTCGATGTCTATGAGAAAAAAACGAGCCATTTCTAGGAAGCAATCGCTTATCGTTTACTCATTTGCAGTAAAACAAGTTGGTTATTCACGCGTTTCAACATGACATGCATAGAGGTTTATGTTAACTTGCATTCTCTCAACATACAAAACAAGTGGACCCCGGAAACACTGAGCATCGTGACACACGTGCTGCCTTTACTAAATTCCATGAAATTATTCTTGCATAATACCCACACCACCAACTTAGAAAGAACTTAGCCTTCCATAGAATTTCTATCTTGAATTACTTGCATAAAAGGTCCACTTAACATGGGCATGCACCACCTTAACTTGGTACACAAAGATCTACAATTTTCTTTAAATTAGAGTTGTTTTAAAGGTCTACGTAATCTGGTAATTGAGACTAACGTAATCAGCTCCTTCGACTCTAAAAGGTCCGTTTGAGGATAAAGAGGTATTGGAGGTCAATCTGAACTGGTGATCGGTTACAAATAGGACTTTCGTAGAAGAGGGGAAGTATGAAAAGCTTTATTAAGTGCACGTGCTTATGCATATAATTACAATTGAATATGTCAGTAGCAATGCGCATGTATCGGAATATGAAATATTCTAACTTATATAAAGGACTTCAACATTAAAGTACCAGATCATATAATGCACCTCCCAGAAAGAAAGTTTAATCAGGTCATTAAACAAATTCGGTATAAATATCATACGAATCATGCGAGCGATTATTTGACAAATTTTGTGCGGTCTGAAATAGCCGTAGCTCCCAATGCTCCAATAGCGTATGAAAAGGCTTTGGAGTTTCATTCGCCGTTTCTTCTCCATAAACTAGTAACAGTGTTTAAAATATTAAAACAAAAACTGCTTAAAACGATTTATTTGTTCATAAGGATACATTTAATTTGACGCATTACATGATTTATTTTCAAAATCGATGTGAAAATGAAATTATATTTTTATCAAATACTAGCTTTCTTTTGATACCCATATGGCTGGGCTAACAAAAAAGTCGTCCCTTCCCCCCTTTCCCCCCTGTTTGTAGGCGCCATTTTTTTAAATTATATAGCCTATGTCACTTTCCAAAAAAACTGAGATTCTATTTATATCTTATTGATTCTAATGATATGTCATATGTCACAATCCGTCAAGCCGTTTGGGCTGTAGCGCGTGCCAAAGAAATGAACATACATACAAACATACATATATACGCTCGAAAAATTTTGCCCTCCTTCTGACGCAGTCGGGTAAAAAAAACCACCGTGTAAAATGGTGGTAACTTACTGACCTTCAAAAAGAATATTGTAAAGGATCTACTTTGGATAAAATATTTGATTTGGATAGGAAGGTATCTGAAATGTATACTAATATTATAAAACTGAAGAGTTTGGTTGGTTGAACGCGCTAATCTCAGGAACATTTAGCTATGTTTGTTTCTTTGTTTTTTTCTTATGTAGTAGCGGATGAAACCGCGTGGTACGGCTAGTCAACCAGCAAAATTTTCTGTGGAGATAAAATAAATCTAAGCCAAAAACTGAACGTTATTGAATTAGACCAATCATATTTGCTTGCATGGTCTTGAACATATGATTTATCTGACTGATGTAATGTCAGTGTATATACTTACAATGTTTGTTACAGAACATTAATATTTCTCCATGCTAAATGGGAATACAGCAGAGCTCCATTAAACTCGTATCATACTTATTATTATATACTTTCATGATAGGCTTTAT
>MOOZ01000446.1:836658-855205 GCA_002930495.1 Cecropterus lyciades | reverse complement strand
CAATTCATTTTTGACAACTGCATACATTTGCATCTATTCACGTGGAATGCCTGGCTAGACAAGGTGAGGTTACAAGTTATTTTTGAAGTTAAACGAGTTAGTTCTGAAAGGTATTAAATGAAGGAAGACGAAAAGATGTTGAATATCCCTTCTAATGCAATTTGCTAGGTCGTAGATCAAGTACAGAAGGAAACATCATGAGGAAACCTGCACACCTGAGAGTTCTCTTAAAAAAGAATTCTCAAAGGTGGGTGGAGTCTACCAATTCGCTCTTGGACAGCGTGGTAGACCAAGGCCTAAAACTCTCTCATTCTGAGAGAAGAACCATGCCCAGCAATGAGATAATAATGGGCTGACAACGAACAAATGCGGTTCGATCGAGGAGGTACCACTGCCCCGTTGTTGACTTACTTTTATATGGGACCATCATAATCGTCGGGAGTATACATATGTCCATGGGCGGCAATGACCACTAACCATCAGGTAGATTGCTTGTTTGCCACTTCTATATAGTATAAAAAATAAAATTTCCAGTTGATTCCATCTTGAAAAGGGACCCTTTTCAAGATGGACTTTTGATGTCATTTACAGGTAATCATAAAAATAATGTTAACTAATACCTATTTATACAATATAGATAATTGTATTGTGACGACTTGGTGTCTTAGTTGGAAGGGTGTGATAAGGGATAGGAGAGTGTGTCAATTCCTTTATGGGTCGCAACATACCTGTGACCGAGGGTCACAAAAAACCAAGTTTCATATTAAGGTTGTATTAATTTTTTTAAACCTATTTGTTTCACCTGTATCTATATAAAGTTGCTAGCTAGGTAGCTCGCCGTGACGAATTACGTGGCTGTAAAAGATTGGGAACCTCTGCTATATACTATACTAAAATACTATATTTATTTTTTATTTTCACATTATAGAGCTGAAGAGTTTCTTAGTTTGAACGCGCTAATCTCAGGAACTACTGATTCGAATTGGTGGTACAATAATTGTTTTCGTGTTAAATAGTCCATTTCTTGAGAAAGGCTAAAGAAAATACTCCACGCTATGTTCTTTTCTCTTATGTGGTAGCGAATGAAACTGCAGGGAAGAGTTAGTTTAAAATATTTAGGATAACGGATAACCCACATACCAAACACCATTACCCCCATCAACTGACAGCCCTAATCCTATCGTGACCCAAGAACAATACGTCGTTGTGCCCATATAAAACACCATGACACCCCATACGCGTCGTGGATGCGCATGACTCATGTTTTATGGTGTTGGGTTTAACCGTGACAGATTTGGCAAGCATTGTTTTGATATTCTTTTAAAATTTGAAAATCAAATCAGATTTTAACCTGCATGGTTCGTGCTTGTCAGATATGGGTCCAAGTTCGATTTCCGCTTGTGATGAGATTAAGTTTTAGGTAGTGTTAAGTTTTCAGATGTATGCATTAGATAGTGTTTTCTTAACTTATATGTATCTTTTCTACTTTTTCTATCAAATTCAAACAGATTTCATAAATCTGAGTTGTATGGCCAGAAATAAACAAAAGCGTTTAAAGAAAAAAGTAATTTTATAATTTCAGTAAAGGAATTTCGGTGTTTCCAACTGTTTTTATATGAGGCGACGTCTTGGTCTCTTTGATTGACTTCTGATAGAACCGCTATTCTATATGAGGTACGCTTGCAGATGTACATGATCTGCAGTGATCGCTTACCATTAGATTAACTGCAAGCTCGTGTTACTTAAATCTTATAAAGAAAAGTATAGCTTGTAATGAATCAGGTGGTCTGTTCATCCGTTCTATACGTTAGCGTATATGTTATATAGAAGTGAATCCTCAATTCCGCGCGACCAGCCCTTCCGTTGCTCATTTAGTTCGCAGTGGCAGGACAAACAAGCTATTTCCTTTGTATTAATGCAGTGATCTGACTTCGAGACAGTGGGCTGATGTACCGGCGCGTTCAATGCACTTTGTTTCTTTTTTTTATAGTACCGAATTAGGTCCAGTCTGTCTGATAGAAAGTGTCTACTACTGTCCATGGACACCTGAAATAGGTTCGATATAAAATGCAAGTCATTTTTTTGTAAAATAGAAGTAGCAAATGAGCTGCAGTCCATATGATGATAAATGGCTACTGACACTCATGGACATCTGTAATCAATCCCATAGAAAAGGCTTACCTAGCGAATCTTAATACGTTGCTACCCCTGAGTACTAAGTTAAATCGGATAAGTAGGTATATCCCTTTTACCGCCCTTCAAAGTAGATACGGGTACAAAAGAGGGGTAGTTATTCCTTAGTATAATTACTTTTTATTTGCTAATTTTTGGTGCCATTAAAAATATCAAGTACATTTTTTTTCTTTATTATTATTGTAATGTGATATACATGTTCGTTTCGTCTGTTAATGTAATTGATACGAGTTGAATGTACTCTCCATTTGGACAAAAAATTATAGAGTTCTAGTGTATCGATATTTGGGTTCAACGACCAATAGGGGTCCTTGAGGTCAGTCTTATGGTTTCAATACCACGGTCAGTGAACCCAGTTCTAAAACTTGCATCTATATTAATTATCTACCAAAAATACAACGAACAATATAGATGCTGAATAATAATAATAATAAAAAGATACAACCGACTTTTATGCCACGAAAGAATAAAAAAAAATTAAATATGCCTTGGTTTATACCTATATAGGTAGTACTTAGTCCCGAAGTCGGTGTTCAACATATTTCGCTGGATACCGATGCCGAAACTCGTATGAAATTGAATGTATATCATGAATGATGTATGTACCGAACATACATAAAATATATGTGACAAATATATAACTGATTGCCTTTGGGAAGTCGGCTAAAAAAAACTAAAATTTATTCGCAAGGAACACGTGACACGAAAAAAGAGGTTGAGAACTAATGTTTTTAACATTTGAAATAATTAAGTCTTGCTTTAAAGTTGCAAAATATACCTGTAAGTACCCATAACCTGATGGTACAATCCATTATTATGGAAATGCAAACAATAGGTCTAGAACTCAGACATGTCTGTGCCGTGAACTAGTTGTGTAACGGTGGGCCTCAGCGCCCAGTATGGTCAAAGTAGGTCCGGGAGCCATTGTTATGTGAAAGTTTACGTTTTAGCAATTCGCAATGGTTTAAGTAAGAATCTCTGTTATGGGAAGTGAAACTTTGACATATACAAAAGTTTTTAGGGTTCCGTATCCATGGGTACGTAAGGGTTGTTTAGATTCTGTTCTGGGTCTGGGTGTTTGTCGTTTTTGTGTGTCCATGACACCCACGATACTAGAGAATGCTAGCGTGAGGCTATGAGTGTAGAAAGCGTTTATTTATTTATTTAACCTATTATTAAGTCTCCGCTGTCCGTCTGTCTGTCACCAGGCTGTATCTGATGAACCGTGATAGCTAGACAGTTGAAATTTTCACAGATGTATTTCTGTTGCCGCTATCACAATAAATACTAAAAACAGAATAAAAAAATATTTAAGGGGTTCCCATACAGCCGTGATTTTTATTGACGTTTTTTATAAATAATGGTACGGAATCCGTGTGCGAGTTCGACTCGCACTTAGCCGGTTTATTTTTTTAAGATCTTGTAGTTGTAAAACCCTTTGTGAATCTACTCTGGCGGGACCACCACCACACCTATTTCTGCCTAATGACACAATTAAGTTACTGTGTTCTGGTCTAAAGGGTGGTAAGAGAGACAGTTATCCGAAGCGTTTCAATTTAATCCTCAAGGGTAGCAACGCATCAATGACTAACCTTAGGTAAGACTGATCGTATCTGGAGTTGCTCAAGATGTCCGTGGACGGCAGCGGCCACTTACCATCAGATGGACTGCATGTTTGTTACTTCCATATTATAAAAAAAATGTTACGTTATTTCACCTTAGTTATTAATTGAACAAATCGTCACAAATGTGATTGGTACCCTTAAGGACAAAGTTGAAAGATCTGACTTTTAGGCTCAAATAAGTGTGACGATGATGCTTCCAGGACTACCACCGACAGTTCTACTTCAGCACTTCAGCTTGTCAAAGATGCGTATTCCTATTTCTCATATGATCATACATCGTTTAATATCAATCGAACAGTGAAAGTAGCCGCCTGGCCTCAGACCAAAGGGCAAGGACAGCTCGATAGATCATAGTTTAGTCAAAATATTTTATTAATAATCCACTCACTTTTGTAATGCATAATCAATGGACCAGTCAGTTTTGTAATAAACGGTATCTAAGTCATGTCAGTTAGTATTGGGTAAATCCTTATTTGTAACGTCCAATTACTGAGAATTTTCCTTATGCTTCTATTTTTAAGTCATATAAGTAAACTTTTACTAAGACATATTTTTAGACTTCGGTAATTTAAGATCTAAGCTTATGTACATGCAAAAACTGAATAGCGTGATTCAAGATACGTATGGCGCCATCTGTTATTGAGTAGTTGGGTACCACAAACAGGACAGATGGTAGATAAAATGCACTGCTGTACAATCTTTTGAAAAGTATGGGAAGGGAGGCATAATTATACGAGGTCTTCCAACTGTTGTGAGCATCGTATCTGTGGTTGATGTTAGGTAGGATTTAAATCTTATCTGGGCTTGTCCACCGATATACAAAAGAGGTTGTGGCGCTATTGTATTCCTTGTTGAAGGGGGTACCATAGATATTCTTAACTAAGGCATCCCAACTTAGGGCTTACGCGCATTCTAAAACACTTGCAACCCACTTCAAACAGAATTTCTCATAATTGAGGGTAATGATGTGCCAATGATTTATTTGCCACTTCAGTTTTATTCTTTTCAATGAAGTAGAAGCAAACAATCATGCGTTACATCTGATATAAAATGACGTCTTCCTCCAACGGACATCCGTGGTCACCCCAATAAGATTATTCAGATCAGATGTTGAATACAGATCCGTTACTACCCTGAAGACTAAAGTGGAAAACCTCGCATGTCCGATCACACAGAACACAGCAGCGCTTAACATTTAAACAAACAAAGAAACCTGCAACAAACATACATACCTAATAAATATGTAGACATATCAATAAACAAGTTAATCACTCAGATTGCGCGTGCACTTGACCGGACAGTGGGCGAGAGTTGCCACCGGTTTCTGTCACTTCATGGAATGTTACATACAACCGAAAGTGTTATTATGGTATAAATAGCAAACGTGCACGCCATGAGCAATGATAGCCTTATGTTGAAATTTAGCATCTCAATCTAGGTTTCGAATCCCGGGCACATAATACTGATATCTCTAAAATGATGTGCATTTCAAAAATTAATTGTCACTGGTTTTCAGTAAAGTAAAACCAACACACCTGAGTTCTCTAATAAAGAAACTTAAATGTGTGTGAAGTCTACTAGTTCTTGCCTATTGCGGTGGAATATTACATGGAGTTAAAGATATCATCAGATGAACTGCAAGTATGATACTTCTTATAAAAATGAGTATACAAAAAGGCCAGTTCCAGATGGGAAAATGTTTTTCCGGCTTGACCTTCTGGCGAGATCCTGCGCAATTGGTCGCATCGGGTCACCCAGTCCACATTTATGGTCAAAAAGATTACTGGTTTTACTGGTGGTACCAACTACCTGCGATCACAGAAGTTACTTTAGGGAAGCAAGCCTCACTTTAATATGAGATGGACTACCTTAGTCCTCGGGAGCAGCGACGCATCTGTGATATACTTTAGATTAGCCTGTTCTATATGTAGTAGCATTGTGATATTGGGACAGCAGTGATAAATTACCATCAGATGGACTGCATGCCCGTTCTACTTCATTCTTTGTCATTCAACCTGAGGATTGTCGATTCCACATTCCGCAACCACACCCTTCCACCGAAACGCAAGAACTGCTCACGCTAGGAGCAGGTGTGGCGGTGGTACTTACCCGGTTGAACCGTTCTTGTTCTACCACCTGGCAAATTATCGGGAAAAGGCAGATTTTCGTGAAACTGATGCAAGTTCAACAAGGCGATTCACATTGAGACAGACTAAACGAGTTGGGCAACAGAATTACGATAGTTCTGAACAAAACTTGATTAACAAGACATTTATACTATACAAGTGGTTCCGTCTGAGTATACTTATGTATAATAGTTAGTAGCAAACGTAAATCTCAAATTATTTTGCATCAAAATCACAGTCAGTAGGCAGTCACAAAAACAAATTATTTTATGTATGCGTTAAAAAAATAAAAGTTAGTCTAAGTCCGAACTTTATTTCAAAATACAATTATTTTAAAATTTTCAAAACTTGTTTTCAAAATAAAAGGTGTGATTTCGAACATGTCAGATATGTACAGTAAACAGATATTCCTCCTATTAATAGCTCGTAGACTAATCAAAGACTATTTCTAATAGACAAAATGTATGATGTAATCATTATCAATATCAGTAGGCGTATAAATATATCATCTATCCATCTATGATGGACAAAGAAAAAAATAAAAATTATACATACATAAATTACCACGCAAAATGACATACACATTAATAATTATTTTGAAATCAAAAGTAAACTAGTGATTTATATTGTAGGTAGTAGATTACACTAGAATTCTAGGAATTACAGCACCGATGCAGCTAGAATTAGCTAACCATCAATGAACCACCCACGCGAAGTAGATACCTATTCCTCCGATCGTAGCTTTAATAATTCATTACCAATGACCATACATGGTCTCAAATGGCCATAATGCGTCATTTAACATCAAAACACCGTATTTGCATATGCAAACGCATGCATATACCCTCTTAAGGTAACACCAGAATAGGAAGTCAGGACGCGGACAGTATAAAGTTTAAGTAGCTATAGTTAATTAGATCTTTATGGAATATTCCAGTTATTTTTATGTAATGGTGCATAATTTATTTTTAATGGAGTTATAAGCTTTGCGGTTTGACTAACGCTTATTTCTGCTATTTATTTATTTATTGCACCTTTATTATAAAATTACATAGCATTATATATATATACTATGCATACTCAACAAATACATGCTACATAAAGATGAAATAATTATGAGACAGTAATTTATTAATAATTAAGAGACAGTAGAGGATTTTAGATAATGCTCTAGGACGAGTTTTTTAAATAGGACCTTATACTGCTATAACATCAGTGAAGCGTTTCTGTGTTCTGTAAAGGGTAAACGACAATCCAAAACAATCCTTCAAGCTGATTAATGCCTCTGGCATCTGTTATCATCCCCACATATTGTTAAAGTTCTTAAGGTTATGTAGATACGTTACCCTTCGACATGCATCACCATCCACCATCATACA
Source organism: Cecropterus lyciades (assembly GCA_002930495.1). NCBI lineage: Eukaryota > Metazoa > Arthropoda > Insecta > Lepidoptera > Hesperiidae > Cecropterus > Cecropterus lyciades. The sequence goes on along the minus strand of MOOZ01000446.1, from coordinate 847,882 downwards.
CTCTGTTAGACAGGTCAGACTTAAATTACACGTATAAGCACGTCTTGTACATATACAAGGCGAGCATGAACAAAACAGCACTCACACATACTATAATAAGAATAGGTACAGAAATAAATGTTGTGATGAACGCTCTACCATCAAACCAAAGGGTTGTACTTATTAAATCGAAAGGAAACCTGTACCCAGATATTTTATTACAATAGTAGCAAACAAGTGTATAGTCACCCTGGTAAGTGGCAACTGCCGTTCGTGAACATCCATAATTAAGCCCAGTTAGCAGTGGAGTCGTACCCGAGGTTGGCAATATACGCGTTGCTACCCCTGAGGACTAAGTTAGAACGCCTTGTATAAATGTCTCTCCTTTACCTTCGATTTAAACACTTTGAAGTCCTTCCTACCCGACTTCGGCCTTAGACGCGTTGCTACCCCTGACTAAGTCGGAACGCTTCGTATAAGTATGTCTCCCTTACCACATCCTTCAAACCGATCACACCAGCATATAATCCTACGACTATTATAAATTATGCAAAAGACTAACAAAACAAAAACAAATTACAAAAAACACAAACATAATTACAAAAATTATGTTAAAAAAAGAGTAACAAAACACAAACATAATAAAATTATGTTTGTGTTTTGTTACTCTTTCACGCAAAAACGACTGCTCGGATTTCTTTGAAATTCCTCAAATTCGGCATATAATCTAGATCAGTATTTTTCAATCTTTTTGATTTGCGACCCCTTTACATGATGAAAAATTCTGGCGACCCCCTTGTCAAAAGTCAATAAAATAATAAAATTTAATTTAAAAATTACGTTAATGTTTTTTTTATATTTTCGTACATTTATCTGTTATTCAGACTTACTCTGAAAGAAACCGCGAATCGTAAAGCTTCATTTGCGTGAAAATCGTCCCTCCAAAACAATATATTTGAGGCTTTTCCATGTGTTCAGAAGATTGTTGAAGATAACGAATCATACCAAAATCTTGTAAGTACTCACATTCTTTACATGATACAGAGCTTGCATGATTTACAAGAGAAAATTTTGACATACTTTCCAGACTTGCACTCTGAAGCTGACAAGGGAAGCTCCAAAAATTATTAGTGCCATTCGCCCCTTCATACTTGTGTGCAACATTATCTGATTTAAAAAAAAAAAAAATCTATGGTATGGAAGTAGCAAACGAGCATGCAGCCCACCAGATGGTAAGTGGCTACTGCCGCCCATGGACATCTCCCTCATCAACCCTCGGTAAGATCTCACCCAAGGTTAACCACAAACGCGTTGTTACCCCTGAGGACTAAGATGTAGTGCCTCTGAAAAGTATGTCTCCCTTACCATACCCTTCAGACCAGAACACAACAGCGCATAACACTGCTGTTATTAGGTAGAAATAGATGTGGCGGTGGTGCTTCCAGAGTCGAACCACAAAGAGCTCTACCACCTTCTCTTAATGGTGGACATTAAAACTAAAAAAGAAATAGACTGCAATTAGAGAATGATTTGATTATTCACGTTTAACAAATAGCAACACGATTCGATAAACTTTTGAAAGCCCATTCTTCTTACTACAATTATGTTGTTATTATAGTGTTAGACATTGCCTTTTCTTTCAGTTGGCAACCCACAGATTGAAAAACATTGATCTATATCAGGGGTAGGTAACTTGATCAAAGCTAAGATCGACTTTTTACCGATGAAACCCCGTGGGGTCTACCATTTATGTAAACATCTAAATTTTTTTTATGAAACAGTATAATAACTATAGTTTTTCATTTAAATAGTATGTATTTTTGCTTTATCGCGATCGACTCGACTAATAGCCGCGATCGGTCGGTTGGCCACCCCTGATCTAGATACTCCGTACCGTGTTAAACGTGACCAAAATGTGCGGATCCGCGGGAATAGCCTAAAATTCAGAAATACACTTAACTTAATGAAGACAAACATACAATAACATTTGTATTTAAATGAAATACTCATTAAATACACAATAATTCTTGAACCGATGGTTTCGGCGCCACGTGGGCGAGTAATGCCAAGGTTGTCTAATGGTGTTCTGGCAATTTATATCACATTACCACCTGCCACCGTAGGTGTTGATTATTCACTATAGTCTATGGAACATTGAGTTACTAATAAATAGACTCCTAGTTTACAACAAGTATTAACAATAAGCTTGTATCAGTCAGTCTATTACGTAGTAATGCCATTTTTTTGTATTATGTCATTATACTGTGTACAAAATCGATGAAAATAATTAACTAAGAGGTATAAATTGTTTCATAGATATAGAAGTATGCTGTTGCCGGTGTAAACAATTGTAAAAACACTTTCTAATATTGTTTTTAAAGTTAATTATTAAAGTCATGAGGATAGCATGTATTCATCTCTGATTACAAACTATCTGTGTGCCAAATTTCAGCAAAATCCGATCAGTATTTTTTGCGCGAAACAGGAACAAACACACATACATACTCACTAACCTTCGCATTAGAGCTTGCAGTCCATCTGATGGCAAGTGGTCACAGCCGACCATGAGCACATAACCAACTTCACATAGATTTGTGGTATTTGCAGCCGGTCTCAAACGCCACACCTGATGACTAAGTTTTGCTTCATATGTAAGTTAGCCGAAGTCGAACTTCTTCGGAGTCTATCTTATACACCCATCTATGTAAGCAGACGTTCTTGGAAGTCATTAGTTGAAACTGACATTGAGTGTGACTATTGATGCAGCACGGTGTGACAGCGAATGATACCAGGTTCAATAACGTGACGAAACTTTTTAGATAACCTACATAGAAATGAGTATTTTAAGACTATGAAGTTAATAGAGTCAATATCAAATCTCATCATTTAAACCAGTCCTGTCCTTCGGTTTCACCCGCGTTTAAAATGTATCCATTTAATTGTAATAACTTTTGATGAAATCCAAAAATTTTAATGCAGACCCGTGCCCACTTCGTTGGGCATTAAAAAAAGTTGGTGTGTTTCTTAGTACTAAACGTTAGGGTTTACTACCCAACTGCCGAAAGGAGTTTCACTATTATTATACGTATGGATAGATTAATATAGAACTCTTTACACCTCAACAATCTACCAGCGCTTTGGTACGTCACTACTAGAGATGTGCCGGATCGTTAAAATAATAGATCCGCGGATATGGATACGGATACGGATCCCAACTTTCTTATAAATTTACTTATGCGTGTCCCGTGAAGCGACAGTTGCTTTATTGACATGTCTGCCTGTGCCCTTAGTACGAGTTTATTACTTTTGCTCAAACAATCATTGTATACGTTTTTTCCTATCATTGCAAAAACCCGTCATTGTATGTACTAACATAAAATGTTAAGATATTTATTTTTGCAAAATGAGTTAAATATGTGATATTAGAAACACTATAGAATTTAATACTATTTCATTGCTACCTAATCGCCATTTAGAAGTTCGTATGTTTAATGAATTTATAAATAATATGAATTTAATAATAGGTATAAAAGATCCGTTTAAGATCCGCCCAAAAAGTAGCGGATACTGACGGATACAAATTTTTCTCATGCCTCGGATATCCGCGCATACGGATGCGGATCTGCGGCACATGACTAGTCACTACACGATGTTCCCCTGTTCTATTAATTTGCCTAGATATCTACAGGCGCCAGTAGCTTACCATTAGATGGACTGCATGCTCGTTTGCTACTTCCAAATTATAAAAAAAAAACTCAGCGCTGTAAAAATAAAAATCGTAGCTGCATACCGATTTGTCAGCATTCAGCAACGTATATATGTTTGTCAAACAAGAGGCAATTGTAATTCAAGCAATGCTGACAGATGCGACGACAGATTAATTTCTCGGAATCCTGCTGCAAACATCTCGGTTGTTATTCCGTGCACTCAACGCTTATCATGCGGCGTTGCTTGCGATGAGCATCATTCAGGGAATATTATCATTATCATTCAGTTGTTTTTATAAATAAAGCTGCGATACATTGGTTGAGTTTAAATTGTTTTTTTTATAAGATTGAAGTTGCACACGAATATACAGTTCACCTAATGATATCAGGAACCAACTCCATGTAGAACAGGGAGCATAATATCGATTAAAGATGCATTGTTACTGGGAACTAAGACGGTCGCCTCATATAAGTTAACTGGCCACATCCTTCCACCGACGCCGACAGTGGTCACTGCTGTGAAAGGCAGCAGCGTCTTCCTATGTAAAACAAACACTGCAGTCACCAACACGCATATCAGACATTACTATTGGAAGAACCCCTATTAGGGGTTAATATCTCCAGATATAGACCTCAAAAGACCGATGGAAGAATGGTTGTATGAACTGTATGCTTATTCGTTACATCAAATTAAAAAATGTCGTTTTCGAGAACATAATTATATTATCAAACCTATTTGACACTAAGATATTTCATAGAATGAAACACTATGTTATACCAAGTTATTAATATGTGAAAACCTTACCTCATCTTCAGTTATTAATAGTCCGATGAGTCGGTATCTTAAAGATAAATTAACTTATTCACCGCCAGCATTAGATGTTTATCCCAATTTCTGGAAGTGAGCGCTTACGAATGTTCAAGTATTCGAGGCGAGGACGCGTGGGTAGACATCTGCGCGCTTGGAGAACTTGGTGATGGGACAAGGGAAAAGAGAGTAGCGATTTCAAACGTAGGGTCTTTATAGCAAACGAACATGCCACTGCCGCCAAGATACATCTGTAATCAAATCTAGATAACATAGTTTTATCTAAGGTTCGCCACAAATGCTACAGATGTGTTGCTGCCCCTAAAGACTAAGTTGAACTGCCTCGAATAAGTATGTTTTCCTTATTACACCCAGAACAAGGCAGCGCTTAAACTGCTCTTATTAGACAGAAATAGCTTTGGTAGTGCTTTTAGAAGTTGAACAACTTCTAAAAGCACTACCAAAGTGTGTTCTTACTTAGTTCGAATCTTAAAATCTTTGGCTTCATCAGTAGACTCCTGTATAAAGTAGTGTTGGTTTTAACGGTGCGCCGATCTGATAAGAGGCGGGGATGGTAGAGGACTTAGAATAACAATTGGCAGTTTTACAAAGTACAATAACCTCCCAATTTTTGAAGTCGGTTAAAAACATCATTGACGGGTGGTACAAGGTCTTATTGAGTGCTTATTGAGATAAACTGTGACTCCTAAGACTTGTACCAAACACACTTGGCCTATTATGTTGATCGCATTGAGCGGTAAGGACAACCGGTGATAAAGGTGTAGGTATTTAATGAAATTTTAGAAATTCTCGCCGGTCGGTGAGCCAACAGGAAACGTTGCATTGTCAACTTGTTCCTAGTGACACTGGGCGGGTTTCACGAAAGCTGATTAATGGAGCACTAACTAAATGTTTAAATTTATCGTTTGATAATCTGATTCGATTACAAATTAGATTTTGTTAATCAGTCTTTAAAGCCCTTTCAAATTTGGATTTGCTTTTTATTTTTATCTTTAGAAAATGTTCGATTTCCGTGATCAAAGTTTAAGGCTCTTTAAAGTAGTGAAATGTAAATAAAACTTCGACACCTTTACTTAAAAATCGTCTGCTTCTTGTAACACAACCTTAGGAACTTAATTTAGGTATAAAATGTGCACTGAACTTCTTACGACTTCTTACTTCTTACTTTCTTTACTTCTGGAACCTTAGACGTGACCAGAAGGGTGTGAAACCTGCAAACTTTAAGGTTTAAAATGAACGAATGAAAATTTTTATATTTATGTTTAAACGTGTCAGTAGCTAATCAAGATTTAATGACTATGCTAAAACGTTAGCTATAAAACCCTTATTAATATCGTTTTCATACCAACGTGAGAAGTGGCGTACCAACTTATGGCGCGTGATCTCGCATCATTTTTGAGGATTAAAATTGTTTAGTTTATAGAGCGGTTATTATTTAATTCTAAAACTTCAACAGTAACTCGTTTTTACAACAGTTCCGCGTTTTTTCGGTACTACCTACCACACCGTAACGGACAAATCTAAGGATTATTTTTTGCTCTACGCATTATAAATTTATAAATATAAGGTGATTTTAAGCCTTTACGGATTTACGGATTGTAAACATACACATGTACATACCTGCATACATACGCTCGAAAAATATTACCTTCCTACTAACTCAGTCGGGTAAAAACCATATACACACGCTTTCTACACTCATAGCCCCACACTAGGATTTTCTCCTGTGTCGTGGGTGCCATGGACACACAAAGACGAATACACAAACACCCAGACCCAAACCAGAAACCTAAACTCATCATTCAGATTTCTGTCTGGCCGGGGATCGAACCCGGGACCCACTGCGTGTCAGACTGGTATGGTGACCGCTCCGCCAAGTGGTCGTATAAGATTAATGTACGTTTATGTTGTACGTTGGAAGGTTTAAATCAAATCAAATCAAACCAATCTATTTGTGAATAAGTTAACATAGTTACTGTTTCTATAAAATATACTATATATATGTTTCTATAAAACCTAGAAAGCAATTTATCCGAGAAATAAAATTGAAAGCGTCCAGCTACCGAGAATTCCTCTACATTCCACTTAGTAATTTTATTTCTGTTTAATATAACGCTTAGAATTTCTCTTACCACATAGTATCCTTGACATCCGTTATTTCGTTAATGTATTTTAAAATGCTTAGAAATATATTTATAATACATGATACGTTAGTAAAGGAATGTAGTTTATATGTAAATGGTTATCAAATGTTAAATATGATTACGTAAATCTGTTTCTGATAAGTGTTCATAAATATGTGGAAATAGCATTAAAATCTTGTTATATATTTTGTTAATCACTTTTTATAAAAGGCTCTGGTAATGGGAGTGATTGAATAACAAAATGCAAAATGTGTTTAAATGAAAAAAAAAACTAAATAATAAATAATATTTCGTCAAGTTTTTTTTTTATTTTTTCTTTAAATACGAGAAGTCCATTGCTTGTCTCGTTGGATTTACGGAATTTCAATGTATGAACAATGTACTAACTTTACGTCACTCACATGTTATGTGGAAACCACCACATTAGTTTAGATTATAACTATAAAGTTAGAAACCAAAAGTTTTCGGGGATTTCAGTCGTCGCAGTTCAATAATTGTGTTATCTTTATCACACTAAACAATGATACTTTGTTTGCGCTATTGACTCTTTGACAAACCTATTATTGTACTACTGCTGGGATTAGATCTTTTCTCAGAGTGAGAGAGAGAGGCGTTAGGGCCATAATCCATCGCACTGGCCAAGTGCTAAATCGTAGACATCATACTTTTTAAAGACTAATATTAATTAACCTACCAATAATCGAAAAACCTTACTCAGTCTAACCGGGGATCGAATCCAGATACCTTTGCATCTCAGATGTTGAGAAGGGTCTAAATAAACGCTACAGGTTCCGATATTCTGATTGTTTTGTTGGATAATATTAAGGGCATTTTTGCAAAACCTTGTAATAAGCTACAATTACCTCATACATTGTTTACATCTATTGTTTATTATATTTTCGATATTCTGAAGATTGTACCTCCGTTGCAGAGTCAATATGGAGAGTAGAGTGGGCCTGGACTACATAGTAGAACACGCGGAGTACGCGGGCAAGCTCGCAGCTGCCCTCACCTCCCCCACTGCTGCTGTTAAGAAGCAGGTATGATATTGAAATTTAACTCAATTTTTATATAAAAAAAAAAACACACTCGACTACTTAAAACAATTAATTACAAGGAAGTAACAAGTATTTGTACAACCCTAGTTTTGGGAGTATTTTTCTGTAATTCGTGATTCTCTCTCATTTCATTATCATTTATTATTATCATGTATTTATGTATATCTTATGCCACTATGACAAATCCAAAGACACTTCTAATGTCAAAATCCGTCAAGCTGTTTGGGCTGTAAAGTGTGCCAAACATTACACCCTCTTTCCAACAGTGTCGGGAAACGAACACGAAATGGAGACAAAATGGTAGCTAAGTAATAACCTCTTTGCGTTCGTTTTGTAAATTCATTTAATTCCATCTTTTGACTTCAATAGACCACTTCTGGACATATTACTCCACTAATCTGCACCATTCCGACTGGTCCAGAACTGTCTGAATCCAGCGGTAACCCACCGTCCTCTTCTGGCCATTAGTCCATCTGGCAGGCGACTACACTTCTATTGCCCAGACGTGGTCTCCAGTCGCGGACATATTATTTGATTAATATCGTTAATATTCCAGGTGTTTGAGCTACTATCAGCACTCTGCGTTTACAATGCAGACGGCTACGCCCGAGCGGTGGACACCCTCGACAGATATAAGGTAAGCGTACGTTTTGAATGGGCATGTTTAGGTTAGGTTTGGTTATGTTTTGGTCATAGTGCATAGTGCCAGTTGGTGGGTTTCGTGTGCGTTTGAGATTATGAATCATTTAAGTTATTAATTTATATTTATGATCAAGGTGTGTATTATGAATTTCTTTAGTTCTTATATACCCAAGAACAATGTTTTGGATGTTGAATTAGTGTATAAATATTCAACTTAAAATTAAATAAATATAGATTTTCTCACTTTTATTTGATTTGATTTCACTCACTTTTATTGATTTTACTCATAAGGTTATCACCGTGTTCTTACTCGTATCTCATAATCAGAATTGTTTATTGCCTAAATATGGTTTAACATAAGGTTATTACAATTAAGGGTATTTACAATTAGTAGAGTTCAACCATATTTCTTTGAGTAAAGTATATAATTTTGAGATCTTACAGGAACTAGAATTTTTATAAATATTATTATTTCTACTTATTTACTAAAACTAATTATGCTGTTTAATGACTGTTGTTCGACGGACACTGAGGCAATGTAATAGAAATTTTCTCATCTTTAAACCAATGTAAGTAACTACATATCATACTGCATACTTACCTAACATTTTTGATCTCTTCAGGCCTTAAAGGGTGACCGGTACAGGCTAAGCGTGGTGGTGGAAGAGCTGAAGAATGCCACCACCATCGACTACAAGACGGCGCTGGTCGCCTTCATCAACTGTCTCATCATCTCAGCTCCCCGTCTCCCTGATCGGATCCATGTCAGGAACGAATTTATTGGTAAAGTGACCACTAAATTTGGTAGAAGAAAGTAGAACTTGTGGTGTAGAGCAGTATTTTTTTAAAGATTTTAAAGCCTGACTAACTTGAATCCAAGCATCTTATACGATTATAGTAGCAAACGAGCCTGCAGTTAATCTGATGGTAAGTGGTCACTGCCGTCCATAACAATCGGTAGGCTATAGATTTATACAGGACAACGGCTCTATCTAAAGTAAATCACAGATGCGTTGCTACTTCCGAGAACTAAAATGGTCGTTTCATATGAAAATGAGCTGGCAACCATACCTTTCCACCTAAACGCAGGAACTGCTTATGTTAGAAATAGGTGTGGTGGTGATTCCTCTCAGGTAACCAACCGTAAGGTTCCAGTTCGTAGAACGAGTACTCGTTTATGGAAATATAAATTAAAATCAATGAGGTAGTATGTACTTTTATAAACTTCAGGTAGACCTAATGTTATAGAATGTATAAACAGCAATAACATCGTATTTTCAAGGTGGTAGAATTCTTTGTGGTTCGACTCCGGAAGCACCACCGCCACCCCTATTTCTACCTAATAACAGCAGTGTTAAGCGCTGCTGTGTTCTGGTTCGTGGGTGTGGTAAGGGAGACATACTTATCCGAGGCGTTCCAACTTAGTCCCCAGGGTTAGTTACGCATCTGTGACTAACCTCAAAATATATAAATTTCAAAAAATCACAATTACATATAATATTCGTCTAAAAATAATGTGTTTCTAAAATTGACTTTGTTCATTCCGCAGGACTGGGACTCCTTCCAACACTAGGCAATTTAAGGTAAATGGATATATTTTTTCTTTTTTGCTTAATTTACTTCACGCTATACATAAACACATGAAACGTACGAATAACTATCTATTATCAAGCGAATTAAAAATTACGTTTTCGTTATAGAAAATGTGAAATATAGATGTTACGTACCTTTAATAACCGCGCACTTTAAGAAAGTCCTTAAAATGCGAGCGATTTTATTATTTCCACAAAATGCATTTCGCATTTGATCCCTATTTTTCTCACCGTGCGATTATAAATATTGAACTTAGAGAAGATCCATTTTTTCCATATAAAACTTTACCAAGTTATGTTACGATCATTAGTCATTCAAACCAAAGGAGTAAATCAATAATTATCACGTCAAATATCATACATCCAATTACTCCATACTGCTAATCATCTTGCTCCACACGTGATCAAGTCACCAAATCAAAATCACCAACACCAAATTAGGTCAGCATCAACCTGCGGACGCATTCAACCAAACCAGTCCCATTTATCTGACTATACCCACAAGTTGCCTATAAAGCCTTTGTTTTACTGCCAGCGTGTAGCGATAAACTATGAAATTGCGAAAATCTTTGAAAGTTGTAAAACTTTGTCTAGTTCAGCTACTTTATAGTTACACTTATTTCTTTCTTAGTAGTGTAGCGCTGCTGTGTTGTGTAGAAGATTTCTTACTTTCCTAACTTCTTAAATATTTTACGGTAATATTGCTTTTTTGATGTGTAAGGACTAATAGAGTCTCAAGGATTGTTGTTTGTCCGGGCAAAGTCTTAAGGACGATCCTTGAGTATCCAAAGTGCCCAACGATTTTTGTAACTTGTAGAACCCTTTCTGGTTGGACTCTGAAATCACACTTATTACTGTCTCATAACAGCAGTTCTAAGTGCTGATGTGTGTCTTATGAGAAATTTTTCCAAAACGTTTGACCGTAGCCTTCGGGGGTATCATCACATCTGTGGCCAAGCTCAAATAAAACTGATCTTATCTGAGGTTGATAACTGATGTCATATCAGATGATATCAGATGGACTGCATATTCGTTACCTACTTCCGTGTTATTTAAGCATTAAATGCTTAAATTAAAAAAGAATGACTCTTTAAAACTCTGGTAATCCAGTTAACATATGAGTTGTTTCCAACTTAGTCTCCAAAAGTAGGAACACAATTGTGATTGATTTCAGGCTTATTTATAGGTAAAATTCCAGTGATAGCAACCACTTTTAAGGTGGTAGAACTCTTTGTGGTTCGATTCCGGAAGCACCACCGCCACACCTATTTCT
>MOOZ01000446.1:772622-783934 GCA_002930495.1 Cecropterus lyciades | reverse complement strand
TGAAGCATTTCAGTTTAGTCCTCAAGAGTGTGCACGTGCATCAAATGCAGACTCATTTGTTCCATAAATAAGCTAATTAATGGATGACAGTACCGAAGGGAAGTTTTGAAGCAATTTGAAAATCATCATTTTAAGTAATAGTCGCTTTGAGACTGTACAGTAAAATCTCCTAATTCACGGGAGTAATGTTTCGCCCATATGCCGCGAATAATCGGCAGTACTCAAAAAGCTGACGCGCTATAAGAATCCGTTTACTTGTGCCGACTACAACCGCGAAGAAAGATATGTTTATTGTTTAGTCACGAATACAAGAAAATGGTCACAATTTTTTTACCCGCGAAAACTGAAAACGCAAATGTGGAAACCGTGATAAGGGAGCTTAATCACGGTTTCCGCAGTAAAATTTAGCAAAGTTTGTTAATTAATAAGTTGAATACGTACCGCTGTACAATACTCCTGCATGGGATGCGTCAGCTTGTGGTTCTTCGCTTTGCGGCCGCTGAAGAAGCACTTCTGACACATGTCGAAGTTGAAGCACTTCAGGCAGCGGTACCTGCAATAAAATGTATTATTTTGTTTAACGTAACTACTACTGCAGATCCGGCTCAAAGGACCACGAGTGAAGTAAGATCGTTTCTTGTACTTATCACAATATGTATATTTTATTATTATTTAATACTAAACATTTAAGTATTATAATATTAATTGTTATAAACCACCAGACATAACATTTCAAATTTATATTACTAGTTAAAGTCAGAAAACTAGATTAGTATTTTTACTACGTTTTGTGCCCAATGTAGGTGCATGGCAATTACTGCATATCCATATTCGGTAGAAAGTGTACTTTATGTCATTTCACTTTTATATCGTAACATTATAACGATAAACCCAAATATTTAACGTTAAATGACTATAAAAATGTTATAATGTAGAACAATATAACGTTTATATGTAAGATTGTATTAATATTTCAAAGTTGTAGGACCTAACGTTATTTTACGCGTTAACACACGTGTATAGCCGTCATAACCATAACTACGATACTTTTTTTTATAGTATGGGAGTAGCAAACGAGCATGCAGTCCATCTGATGGTAAGTGGCTACTGCCGCCCATGGACATCTGTAATCAACCCTAGGTAAGATCAAAGTCTCACCTAANNNATGCGTTGCTACCCCTGAGGACTAAGATGGAATGCCTCGGAAAAGTATGTCTCTCTTACCACACCCTTCAGACCAGAACACAGCAGCGCATAGCACTGCTGTTATGAGGCAGAAATAGGTGGGGCACAAAGTGTGGACAACAAAGAGTTCTACCACCATCAATGTTATAACATTTTAATTACAGTAAATTTAATAATAGTCATTATTTCTGGTCCATATGTTCTGTCAGTAAACAATTCTCTGAATAAATATGTTAATAAATAATTATAAACAAAACAGCACACGGGTGAGTATTAGAACAACAACCTGTGTAAGTATAAAAAATAATTACAAGGTAATAATATACCGCTATCTGAATCTATCTACCTGAATCCAACGATCGGGTACTCCTTGCAGATGTTGCACTTGGCCTGGTGGCGCGCGCCCTCCGCGGCGGCCAGGCGGTGCAGCACCGGCAGCCACACCATCGACTGCGGCTCCTTCTGCAGCCACTGCAGGAAGTGGAACGCCTCCACGTGCTGCAGCTGACCGTCCGCGTCCCGTTCCAGGGTCTTCTCTTTGCTCTCTTCTTTCTCCTTCTCTTTTTCACCTGATGTCAGATGGTATCGTTTTGTGAGCTTATTAAATTATTCAATCGATTGGTTTTAATATCTGCGGCTCACATGCGCAGTTTTTTTAGAGAATAAGAAAAAGTATGATGTTATATTAATAATAAGGTTTAAATAATTAATAAGTCTAATTCACGTTTATTTTGTTATTGCGGCTCATGACGATCTGCTTCAGTCAACTCTAAATAGTACAGAAGATTTTTCATAAGTCAATGACGGATGACGATGTTACTATTTCTAAAACTATGTTTAAATAGTGTGGTTTTATATTTATCTGCCTTTAAACCAGAACTTAAATAAGTTTAAAGCTTTGAAGATTCTAATCAGAGCATTGTAACAGCTCTACATAGTTTCTATTTTATAAGTTTTACAATGAAAACCGTAAAATTCACCAGCTCAAAGTCCCGTACCTGGTTTTCTATCCAAAGTGCCTCCTTTGTTGCCTTCCTTAGTGGCAGCGGAGGCCTGCTCGAAGCAACTTCTCACCGAAGGCTCTATATTCGATCCCCCGAAGGCAGCTACCTCGCCAAGTTGTCGGGGCACCTATGGAGAATATAATAAACATATAAAAGACAATTTAAATTCTATAAGTGTCTATCTAGATCTAAAATTTAGAATGCTCGCCCATTCTCTAGATTAATTACGTAAAATCACTTTATGCTATAGATATTATGCCATATTATCAATTTAAATAACGCATATCTGGCTCAAGCCTAAAACGTGTAAGAATAAAAGAAGAAAGGATTTTAATTAATATAAGTGAGTAATGTAGGATTCATAACGCTAAAGTGAAAAATTATTACCTAAACTCATTAGTATAATCAAGAAGGCTCGAGGAGTATCTCAGTACAATCGAATTTATCATCATCGATTCTGTGATTTTCGTATTTTTTTTTTAATATTAGAAATGTCTCTTATATTTCACACTTTTTTAAATGAAAATTTTGTAAACTTTTAATATAAAAAAGAAAATAGAAAGTAACCAATATAATCTTACTTGAATACAATCGTGTAACAGTAGCCCCAGTTTTCTTTGGTCCGCCCGACACGACGGGTCTGCGATCAGTCTGAATAAGTACCTGCAATAATAATTGAAAATCAACTAAGCACTTATAAAGTTCATCATTCTCATCCTAATTAGCATTAATATTATTTTCAACTTCATCCTAAACATCATCTTCATATTAACAACGTCATGATATATCATGAACATCAACATACCTATTTATTATATTATCATTTTTATCATCATCATTATTTTAGCATCATTATCATTATTATCTTATCATAGTATTTATAATCACCATCATTTTCTCAAAGTAGTCAAAAAATATACAGAAAATCCTCAATATCACTGCTTAATTCTGTATTCTGGAACCAATAATTCCAAATATCATAGAAGATATAAAAAGATTCTGACCTATACTTCTCCTCCAAATGTCCCTTGCACAGCAACACGAGCCCCACTTTGAAGCTCAGCACCCTGATCTGGCCGGTGCGCTGGCTGTCGTACACGTTGAGCAACCAGTTGATGGACAGGTCGAGGCACAGAGGCACGTTGACCAGGCTTGGATTTTCTGCTGCTATCACCTGAAAGCAAATATTGTGAAAATACTATAAATGTAATTGGCAACCTAAATCGCATTTGTATTTGTGTGTGCACAAAAATCATAAAAATGGGTGTTTTTGATTTTAATTTTACCCAAAAAAATTCTAAATGCATTTCTTGAGTTATAGATATCATTGAGACATAAATACAAAGACGTGTGTTTCTGTACCCAAAATGTATATTTTTTTAATAGACCAGGGGTTCTAAATTAAATAAATCATATTTGTGTTACTCCCAATGAAACATGTATACATGCTACTCCCAATGTAAAAGATGGCGTCATATGAAAGTGATTATTTATTTGGATAGATAGAAAGGTCATCTTGTGTTTGTTGTCCAAATGACAAACGAAAACGAACTAAAGTTATCCTGTTATACCTCATAAAGCGAAGTCAGCACAGTTATCATATCCGGGATGTCGATGAGCCGGTCGTTCTGTGCGCGCAGGCCGTGAGAGTCGAACGCTTCCAACGCCGCTGGGAGTTGCAGCATGTGCACTGGAAGAACAAATAATGGTTAGAGTAAGATTTTCTATATCTGTGCTTTTTGACTAATAGTAAAGTGTCCTATGTAATAAGCGGTAACAATATGATCTCAGTTGAGTTCATGTTCCGATGGTAAAAAGTTCTGATAATTTTAAATAGTAGTAAGTAAAAATAATGTAAGTGATAATATCGTTGAAATTTAATTTTGTGCTAGTCTAGTATTTTTGACACACTATATCTCCAAATTCTCCTTCTCCAACTATCAAGCATTTATTTCTGAATTCTCATAAAAAAATAACAATTGATTCCTAAATACTACAAAATATTTGATTCTGAAGGGTCAGATTAAAATTAAAAAGCATTGGATCACTTACTGCATAGAGCTTTTTGCACCGTACGTAGTTTGAGCGCGGTTCGGTAGGCAGAGAAGCGGACTTCATTCAGATCAGCCAGTGAGTTCATCAGCTCGATCATCTTCGGATGGTCCCAGTGCGTTGTTTCTAGCTCGTGACTGTGGAGAATTAAATTTTACATGTAGAAATCGTAGGTAAGTTTCTACTAATGTTAATGGACATCTGTAATCAACCCCAGTAAGGATTAGTTCCCATCGAGAAGAGCTTTAAATACGTTGTTAGCCATGAATCCTCAAGGGCAGCAACGCTTCTAAACTAGATCAAGGGAGCTTATAATTAAACTTCAGCAAGTTTTAAATAAGTTTTGTGGCAAATCATAAATTCTGTTCACGCGATTATGATGCTAGGAAATAAATGCTAAACTTGTGTTGCGTGGACTATTTCCAGCGTGTATATAGTAGTCTAGGAAAAACATGATATGATATGAAAAATAAATCCTAGTGTGCCCGTATAGTGGGACACAAAAGTTAGCCCGACAAAGGAGATACTGACAAATTTAGAAAAGCATAGGTAATTAAACAGCTAAAAGTAATAAAAAATATTAAAAAAACTTCCTAGGTCTAAGAACAAACTCAAAAAGAGTCATGTAAAGTAAACGATAACTTACTTGATATAGTACGGTACGTTAGCAGGTGTGACCGCGCGTTCCCAGGGCGGGCGCACGGAGCCGGCGAGGAAGCCCTGCGCGGCGCCTGCGCCCCCATCCCGGGCGACTCCTGCCAGCTGCCGCGCTCGTTCTTCGCCGCCCGCGCTCAGGCCTGTTACTCTGGAATCGAGGAGGTTAACTTCAGCCAAGGTTTTGCAAAGAATTCATGGATTTAGTGTAAACCCGATCGACCAAAGAATAATATTGTATGTAGTCCTTCAGATTGAAGTAGCATACGAGCATGCAGTCCACCTGACGGTAAGTTGTTACTGTCACCCATCTTTGGCATGATCTAACAGTAACTTCTTAGAGGTTCCATCTGCAATCGATCACAAATGCGTTGCTACACCTAAAGATGAAGATGGTCGGCTTATATATAAGTAGCCATAAGTGATAGTAACCATTTCTACCCTAATAATTTCACACTAGAATTTTCACGTGTCGTGGGTGCCATGGAAATATACAGACGAGTAAAGACACACCGGGGAATGAACCCTGCATGTCAGATCAGTAAGGTAATCGCTCTGCCGTCATCACACGTGGAAGCCGAAACCACATACCTGTTATTCAAATCCTCAAGCCGGGCAACCAGATGCTCTGGTAGCTGCACATTATCTCTTGCCATCGCTTGAGCCTGTGCCCTTAGCTCGTCGACCAGCCGCCTCAGCGGAGGCAGCTGGGCCCTCGCCCGAGAAACCGCGTCGAGCTGCGCACGCGCATCTCTCGCGTCGCCCGGCGCACGCCATGATGCACGTGCGGCTTCGGCTGTTTGCACGCGCGATGCTAGCTCGTCGAGCGATGTCGTGAATGTGCGCACGCGCTGCGGACAAAATAATATGATTATCGATAATGTAATGATAACCTTCCTCCAGCAGGTACCAATCTATTACTGAATAACGTTACCCTGCAAGAAAGACACAGTGGCACTTTCTATAGTCGAAAATGGAATTAGAGTCGTCTGAAATGAAGTTTTACACTCAAATACTTGTCCATGAGAGTCGACTGCAATAATTACGCTGTAAGCTGGTCAAGCAGTTGATTACGTTTCTTAAACCAGGCGAATTTGTAAAATAGGTAATGAATGTGCTGATTATTACATCTACGCGGCTGTTTAGTTATCGAAGCCTTAATAGGCTTGCTATTGCTTTCTTAGATGTATTATTGTGGTTATATTACCTCGTAGTAAAATATGCGTTAAAATTGTTTAGAAAGGCATAATGTAAGTAGTGGGTGTTCAGAGGATGCGTGAGAATTGCAACTACGCAACCATTCAAGCTTAATCAGATGATTTATTGTTGTTGTTGTTAAAATACCTATAATTTAAAAACAAATGATTATGTAGATTATTACGAATCCAGGAGGCTTCCCGTACAAAAGGTAAGTTTTCCAAGAATTGGATGGCGAAATAAGGTCTTTCGATGAGGACGAGGATCCTGCTTTACATTTGAGGGCCCCCAGGAAGAGGAAGCTAGAAATAGGTGTTTTCCAACCATCTTAGTCCTTGGGAGTGGCAACGCATCTGTGATCTACTTCAAATAGAAAAACCTGTTCTATAGGAAGTTGCTTACAGATTTCCATGGGCGGCAGTAACCAATTACCATCAAGTTGACTGCATTGTTACTACAATCTGGTAAACAAAAAACTACTGACGTATTAGTTGGAATGCTTTGTATAATATCTGATTTACAGCATTTTTTTATTATTTATTATTTAGTATCTACCCATTTTTGTACGTACCTATATATTACGAATAAACCATTATTTACAAGACTTCTCAATCAATGTCCTACGCGTACGTGTCACCAGGAAACAGCAACGTAACCTGATCTCCTAACCTTGCCTGCCAACAATATCCGACCCTCCGGCAGTGACCTTGCGTGGCGCCTTGCAGACGCATCTAGTGTTACCTAGTAAGATCTAAGGATAACAGGATGTCCTGAACCGGAATGGTAACGGATGGGTTTTACCGGTTCGGCGTGACGTAAGACGGATAAGATCGTACCGTGTGATCTTGGATAGCATTACTCTTTCTGTGGATGACGTAGGACGATTAAGGGATAAAATCTAGAAGATGAACAACAGCATTTTATATACACATACATTACATACACATGCCAGGCGCAGTGACTTAGCAAAAACCGCTACTAGAGGAGGCCTATGTCCAGCAGTTGACTTCAAAAGGCTGCAGGTAGGAAGAGAGGGAAAGGATGCTCGTAATTTAAGATCTATTGAAAATACGCATGACACATCAGACCGTTGAGATAGTTTGCTCGTAATTTAAGATTTCGTTAAATTACGCCTGGGTTAAACATCGTTCTGGGTTAAATTCTCAACACAACAAATATTGAAACAATCAATTTCAGTTAGTTTAGCAAATTGTAACGAAATGTTTAATGGCCGTGCTGTTAGGTTCGATACTCGGCGAGGTTAATAGGTAAAAAAATCTCTGTATGCTTCAATAACTTTTGAAACTTCGTATTAACGAACATAATTTAAGACAATCTAAACTTTGACCGGACAGACCGACAAACTTAAGCGGATTTGAGTTCTATATAAGTCTATCTTTACGACGCACCACATTTTATTATTACAGCATTTATAATTACATCATAAAGCGTTTGATCGTTAATCTTGAACCTTCCGTTGGTTCACTTGACATTCCGATGGCGTATTCTGCTCATAGGATTGCATATCACGTAACTATTTAAGCGGTAATCGACACATGCTCTCTGGGGTACAAAGAAACATTGAATTAAAGTTTACTAGAAATGCCATAAAAGAAGATATGATTAAGTTCACATTTTTTATTTACGTGTAAGTATATGTTTTAAGATTTACCATGTTGCCATGGAGATGTTGAAATATCAGTTTACAAATATCTTGCCCACAAAAATTAATTTATTGGATTACCATAGTAAAAGCAATACCTACCGAATTGATAACCTCCTCTTTTTGAAGTCGGTTAAAAATAATATGTTTTAATCTAGATTATAAACTATTATGTGTCGAATTTCTTTTAAGTCTAACCAGTAGTTTTTGTAGAAGCTTAACATACATTCATTACAAATCACCTTTATATCAATAGTAAGATAATGGCCGGGGAACGAACGTGGGTCATTTTGCGAGTGTGTACCTTACCGATGTATGGTGACCATATCGGTTAAGGTTAATAACGAGCATGCAGTCCATTGATGTTAAGTGGCTCCTGCCGTCAAGGAATTCTGTAATCAACCCCAGACAAGATCAGTCTTATCTGATGTTGTTCACAGATGCGTTGCTCCTGAGGACTAAGTTGGAACGCCTTGGATAAGTATGTCTCAGTTACGAGTCATAAGTCACAAAGAGGGTGATGGTGTTAAATAAGTTATGACTATTGCTCACGATAGATGGCGTTTCGAGCTATCGTAATACTCATTGATACCATACAACCTTTTTCATTATCTGTGTAGGCTGTTAATCAACAAAGCCATTACGTCATTTAATTATATACGTATCTTTATGTCCATGCAATTATTGGGGTTGATCAATATGAAGGTTGGCAGTTACTGGATAAATTACAGTTGGTAACGATTGAGTAATATATGATATTATATATTCTTTCTTGGATATTTTCAAAATAAAAATAGTAAAATATAAAAACAAGATAATAATGATACCGGTAAAGTGCGACTAAAGTAAAAATAACCAATATTAAGAGATACGAATAATATAAATACGTGTTAAGCAATATCGGTAAATTCGAACGATATCAATAACATAAAACAATATGGTAATCATATTGTTATTGAAATAATTAATAGTATTAGTAGTAATGTATATAACATTATAAATACTATTAATAAATCGGCCGGCCTAGATACCGCTGGAAGGACGCCGTCGTCACAGATCTGCAGGAGCTACATGTTGCGGACTGGCAAGAAGCGCCGCAAGGACAGAAAAAGATGGCGTTCTCTTGTATCGAAGGCCAAGACACACTTTGGGTCGCTGCGCCAGAGGAGTAAGTAAGTATATACATTATAAAAAATGTGATAAATTTACATAAAAAAGCAAAACGTAGATTCATTGACGAGCATTTCCGATAGCAACAATTCAAGCGATTTCTGATATGTTATAAGTAGTACCTAAGTCAAGTAAATCTAATATCATTGAATACTTCTTCGACGTAGTAAAACCGATTAAAACGATAATAAAGCAATATTGTTCGTATCCTATTCTTAAATTTTTGATTCTTAATTTTTTTATACAAATTAAAAAACAATCAAAAAGTTTTAGTTTTAGCAAAAATAAAACTTGTTGATATTTTAATACAAGACCATGGAAAATGGTGGATAGATAATTGAAATGACTGACTGACGGGACTTTCCATTCAATTTATTATTAAACACTATGTTCCTAAGTTGTTTACATCAGAATCATGAACTTTATGTACTAACCTTGCATTCTTAGCTCGAGGCTAAATGCCTGTCTAGCTTTAATGATTATGGCGATTAAAATTGTTGATTGTTAGGCCTATTTTATGCAGTAATATTACAGACCAGTGGTCGGTAACCTTTCTGGCAACATGACAACATATGGTGGGCGGGCCGCATGTCTGGAATATATTAGCGACGAATAAAAATAACGTAAAAAGTAACATTGTTAAAAATATTAAAACGAAAAATACGACTGCATAAAACGATTGATTTTACCTTCAGTTTCAGTTCATTGATTTTAAGCAGTCGGTTTTTATATAGATGTTTGGAATTATCTAGCTTTCATTTGTCCCTCTGCTTTCATTTGTATCAAGACAATCTTTATAATAAATAAAATCATCCCGTCTCCCACCTTTTTTCCTTATTTAAATGCGCCATTATTTAAAATTATCCGTATGTCACTTTGTAAACTGAAATGATTCTAATAATATGTTATATGTCACAAACTGTCAAGCCATTTAGGCTGTAGCGAGTGCCACAGAAATGGACATAAATATGTACGGACAAACATACATAGATACATACGCTCGCAAAACATACCCTTCTTCTGACGCAGTCGGGTAAAAATTTGTCCCTCTTTTGTCGAAAATGAAAAAATGTCGTCCTAAGTCAAAGGACCGCAAGGAGAGGTTCTGGGAAGGTCCGCGGTCCGGAAGAAGCGGGCTCGCGTGCCGCATTTCGCACGCGGGCCAACGGGTTGCCGACTGCTGTCTAAGATCGCATTGATTGTAATCGTTAAGCTTTCGATGTTATAACGTTTGTAATTAGTAGTGAGTAATTACAACATTAACTAAAGATATTAATGTAATTAAATGGATTTGTAAAACATTTTTGATTTTGATATACACGTAAAAATGTATTCTTTGGATTTCCTTGAGATTTAATATTCACCGTAAATTTATTTTTATTAATATGATATTTGGATAAATAATTTTCAAATTCATGATATTTTTTATTTACTTATATTAAATTTTATTTATATAAGGTATTTTCGCTTTTATAGGATCCCTAGATTTTTTCGACGATTTACTTTTTAAGCAAATGTTTGTATGAGGAACGGTCCAGGATTCGTTGAAAATGTCAGAAAATCGGAGTCGGAAATAAGTGAAAATTTAGGGAAAAAAGATTATAAGAAATAAATCCAGTCTGATGTATTTTTAAGATTTTTTAACACTTTATAATCCTACGGACCAATATCCTTTCCAGAAAATTTAGAGCAACGTCAAGTTCTTAAAATTCAGGTCTGGACGAGCGTGACGGATTGAGTATTCTACGCACAAATTTATATCCTAATCATATTACAATAGAGACGATTTTCCCACATCTAATAGAATATTAATTTGCCGACTGAATTCTTAAAATTCCAGGATAACATTGGTTTGGGAAATAAAGTAAAAAAAATGTTTTCTCTACTCACAGCCTCACTTTAGGATTAATGTCATGGGTGAAATAAACACAGACAAAACAAGCACCTAGACCCCGAACAGTTGACATGTTTAATCTTCAAGCAATTATACAAAAGTCTACTTGGCCGGGATCGAACCCGAAACCCATTGCCTGTTAGACCGGTATGGTGGCCGCATCGCGATATGGGTGTTTTACTGAAATTTTGGAGTTGATACATCGACTTTAGTAAACACTTCTATTTGGGGTGCATGGGAGGAAATGATTATTTATGGTGATACCTATGTTCATTTCGATTACGCTATAATTATTTTCAAGGCTTATGAAGTAACCATATGTATATAAACTAGCTTATACCGCGGCTTCGCGCGCTACGGTTACGTTAACCACGATAACGATTCTACGTCGTCAGCCGCAGTGAGTGGACGTGTTTTACATTTTGCTTTAAATACAACACAATACTAGTAATCTACTTTGAACCCAGATACGTCAAAAATACAGTTCAAATTA
>MOOZ01000446.1:728545-744232 GCA_002930495.1 Cecropterus lyciades | reverse complement strand
TATACGTCTAATAATAGCAAGGTTAAGCGCTGCTCTTATTAATTCGCATATGGGCAGCGCGGTGTACTATTGCCTAAAAGTCTCTCATTGTGTGAGTGTGCGTGGGAGGAGACCTGTGACCAGTAGTGGGACAGCAATGGGTTGACAAGAAAGCGCTGCTTTCAAAGAAAAACAGGTGGTACAACCAGTGCAATTCGGCTGGGGAGGTACGATCGTCACACCTATTTCAAGTGTGAAGCAGTTTTTGCTTTTCATTGGAAGGCTGTGGCCAGCTCACTGATATATGAGGCGACCATCTCAGTTCTCGGGAGTAGCAACGCATCTGTGATCGACTTCAGATAGAACCCCTATTCTATATGAAGTTGCTTACAGATGTCCATGGACGGGAGTCACCATTTATCTTCAGGGGGACTGCATGCTCGTTTGCTTCTTCAATCTAATAAAAAAAGAAAAGCTTTTAAAAAGATTACCTTTACTTCGTCGTCAGAGGTACCAAAGCATAAGTGGTAAACTTTAACCTATTAGGGTTGATCACAGAAATCCCTGACCGGGAATGGCTGTTTCTGTATTATAACACTCATCTGAAAGTTATTCGGTTCATAAAAATCGCATGTGAATTTATTCTAATCTAACATATATTTAAACTGAAAGTTCCGTCTGTCTGTTTGTCTGTGTGTTTGAATCGCGTCCTGTCAAGATCATTGAATTTAATTTAAAGACTTGAATATATTTGTAATACGTACGAGTATCTAAATTAAACATTTAGTCTTTATTTCATAAACATTCATCTACTCTCTAAAAATAGATTTTTAGAAGTTGGTTATATTATTTTCGTGGATGAAGCCGAGAGCATAACTAGTAATAAATTGAATTATTCAATATGTAATACAAGCTCATTGTAATTTAAATAAATCGCAAATTTTGACAAATTGTATCCTGCCCTTGCATCGATCATCGTAAAAAGTGATAAGGATATCAGCCAAGAGACAACTTGTCATTATTTATTGGCGTGGCGGAGAAACTTACGGTCGGTCGCCACACAGTTTTTGCGCCGGCACGGGTCACGGCGCCAACGAGAGAAGTGCATTAAAGATTAAAAGCCACTGGATTTGTTTTCTCTTTGTAAAGGTAAGTTTATAGTAACGGGGATTGAGTTTCCATCAAGCTTTGAAAGTGTAGTGTATGCTCTATGTACCAGGCCCAGAAGGACATAAAAAGATACCTATACAGGAACAATAATCATGTCTACTAATAATAAGTGCTTCAATATAAATATTACAAAATATTTAAGATTAATACATTTAATCAAAAAATAATTACATATACTGCCTGGACGTGTAGTTATTTTTGAGTGCTTGTTTGTTCCTTACGAGGTGGTAGAATGACTATTGTTCGATCGGGGTACTGGCGGTGGTACCTCCACACCTATTTGTAGCGTGAAGCTGTTCTTGCGTTTCGATGTAGTTGTCGGCTTACATATGAGACTACTATCTTAGTTCTCGAGATAGGTAAATCTGTGATCGGCTTTAGATTCACCCCTATATGGAATTCGTTACAAAAGTTAATGGGCGGCAGTCACCCTGTACTATCAGGTGGACTGCATGCTCATTTGCTTAGATCTTAAAAAAAAGTTGAGAAAAGTAACCAAAACCTATAAATATTTAATTAAAGCCGTTTGATTTAATTAAACCCTAAAATAGTTTTATATCTTTTAAAATAACTAAAGTTTTGTTTTATCCTTTTTTCCCTTTAAATACTGCCCCATTCCATGGGTTTTTACGCATCTTCGCTCTATTGTCTAAACATCCGCCATATCCAATTTCCTATGGCGTTCCCACGAATGTGTTTATAGACACCATGGGATATGGGTTATACTTAAAACAAAAATAAGGGAGCGCTGTTCTTAAAATAAATTTTAATGATAAATCTTCATACTTAGCTTATTTTTTATTTTTTTCCACTTTTAGGAATTGTTGCAATCCTAAGAAATAGTACTTGTATGCCTACTTTTTAAAAGTCTATTGTCTAAATTATATATTAGTTAGACTATGTAAATAAGGAAAAGCGATTATGAAGTATCTACATTAATTTCAATATGAGCTGAAGGAATAATATTAAAAATCTAAAAGTGATTATAGTTAAGTTACCATAATATATTTTCGGCAAAAGTTTAACAAGATACTAACAGTTTGCCTTTGTGTGAAAGTTCCACCAAAATTGTATAAGCCGTTTTTAAGATTCGTATTCGGACAAGTGGACAGGAATCAATATCAAACTGACATTTTTTTTAGTATGAAAGTAGCAAACGAGCATTCAGCCCATCTGATGGTAAGTGGCTACTGCCGCCCGTGGATATCTGTAATTAACCCTAGGTAAGATCAAAGTCTCACCTAAGGTTAGCCACAGATGCGTTGCTACCCCTGGGGACTAAGATGAAATGCCTCGAAAAAGTATGTCTCCCTGATTATACCCTTCAGACCAGAACACAACAGCACATAACACTGCTGTTATTAGGCAGAATAGGTGTTGTGGTGATGCTTTCGGAGTCGAACCACAAAGAGTTCTACCACTTAAAAACCTACCTACCACCTACATACCTACTCACAATACATAATATGTATGATAAAGATAAAGACTATACATAATATACGTATAGAGAATGTAGTCATTTTAACTTACACTTATTGCAAGCTAAAAAGCTTATAATATTAAAGACAACGCCTCATTTTTTTATATATAATACCAACTATATGCTAAAAATGAATGTTTGCGTGCATGTGTATAAACACATACAAACACACGTGTAAGAGAGTACGCATGTACCCTCACAATGAATGTGTGCGTGCGTGTGTATAAACACACACAAACATACGTGTAAGAGAGCACGCATGCATGTGTGTGCATGTAAATGAAGCATTTAAAGACTCACTCTATTCTATTCTATTCTACTCTACGATTGAAATATAATTGGCAGAATTTTCCACGAAATCTTAATAATCACAGTCAGAAATAGCAGTTTGAAACTCCGAACGTAACGAACGCAAACGTTTACTCTACCAGTTCACAAGTAGAGTCGAACAAACAAACGGATAGTTTGATTTGTTAATATATTCGGAAGTTGATGTTCGTACGATTTTGATCACTTTGATTTCTAGATAGAAAAATAAAATGAAATGAAACGTTTTTATTTTGTGTAGGCCCGAGGGCACTTATAAATTGTCAGTTACAATATTTTACCTTACACGTGTTCCGGTGGTTCCGGAACACGACCCCTGACTGACCAACTGAGAATAATTTAATAACTAAACTAAGTTACGCCCAATGTAAGTAGATTCTTAACCTTTAGGCCATGAAATATTAGTTTCAAGCGTCATTTCAAATTTCGGGCTAATTTCACTACAATACGCAGTGACATTAAGTGGCCTTGTACGATAAAACATATACATAAATCTTTTTAACGGTCAATACCGAGGGTTCTAGCGCTAAGCAAACGATGCTTAAAGTGAATATTTCTTGGTTTTCGGGTAAGTACTAATTCCCGTTATTTGCTCCCAAGATCCAACTCGACAGCCACAAAACTTGGGGCTGCAAGTGTCATCGTGAAGCGAATTTCAACCAATTTTATTACAACTCGTACCGAAATTTTGGAACGTTATAAGATCGGATACCATACATGTATTTTAACCGTGAAATCGGAAGCACGTAAGGCGTGTATTTGCCACCAGCGGTCACCCATCCTCCAACCTCCTACGTTACTTCGCTTTGTAAAGGCAGTTATAAATGTGAATTTTAGACATTAACACGTAATAAAAGCACATTCCATATTCTTAAACAGAATATCAGTTATAAAATTAAAATAAACCATTAACTTTTGCGTGGAAATGAAAAATAATGTTAACAATTTATTACCTGCCATTAATCTAGCTTTTAACTGCAAAGGCACAGATTTTAACATACGTTCCATTTGGAAAATCATGCCGGCATTCGCACCGCTTATATTTTATCTGTGATATTAAACCTAACCTACCTATTCTATAGGTAATGGCATGTTCAGATTTTATTTTACTTTTGACTAGCAGAACCCGACAAAAGTCCTCTTTATTTATATTCATTATTAATAGATATTTTTATTCATATTTATTTTTACTTACTATACGACTATAATATACTTGTAAATTTGGCAAAGGGAAATGATAATGCCTAGGGAGCAGCTGCGTTTCAATAGCTTTTTTTTCGAATTGCCTATGTGTGCTGGTCCTATTGACATTTACAGCTTCACCGGGTTAGGTAAGGTTAGTTAGGTTAGGAACAAGAAGATTATGGTCTGGAACGGGAGGATGGTTTTGGACCCCATAGCCAGGTTCCTTCCGCCTTCGTGAGAGGCAGGGACAGTTATGGACCCGTCTAAAGCCGGATCTGATACTCTCTGGAAACTTGCATATATGCAGATTGAGAATACTTCGATAGCGTGATTCAGAATACCAGTGGCGCCATCTGTGCTAGGTTACGGAAAGTCATTAAACACCTATTGTTGATATGTTTTACAGAATCTGATAGTATGATAATATTCTTCGTCCTCAAATACTTATATTTACCAATGCATACACACTATATATACACTTATAAGTTGATATGAAAGTTTATAGATTGCACGTGGTGCAACGAAAAACGGCTTACAAACAAACGGTTTCGTGTTCGATCCCCGATCAAGCACATGTCTAAATATTTATAGCTTTCTGTTCACTTAGTGGTGTCTTTGCGTGTGTATAGCAGTTACAATACAAGAAAAACAAGTATAGATTTATAAGTGTAGAAAGTAAATGCATTCTGCACGCGTATACTTATCCTTACATATAAGAACCTTACTTAAAAAAGTCTGGATTACGTAGTAGTAGGTATTTCAATTTTTTGAATATTGTTTCTGTTTTTGAAATTGCATCAAATTAAAACTAGTGAATGTAATTTAAAGGATTGATAATGTATATATAGTTCTCATTTTGAGGCAACATTTAATCTTTATATACCTACTTCTCATGCTTCGCTACGGGACATAAAATTAGTCGCCATCTTTAAATAGCAAAAAATATCGAAATCAATAAAGCCTATAGACCGACCGTTAAATAAGCTACATACACGCAAAATTTAATGTAAATCGGTCTAGTGTGATGTGAGATTGAGTAACAAACAGACACACACTTATTATTTTTTTATATATTACCATAGATATAGTCAAAGTTATATGTTACATTTTTAACGCAGATGAACCCGCGGGGCACATCTAGTATTATATATACTACAATATTGTAACGATTGTAAAAAACGACATACCATTTCCTCTTCCTCCAGAGCTCTAATGAGCTCGTAATACAGCATCTCAGCCTCCTCGGAGATCTGCACTTTCTCCATTTCACAGTTTTTGTACGTAATGTCACAAGTTAAATCCGTTGCGAGATGCATCTTGATTTCACTCACTTACACTTTATAAAATAATTCACAAAACCTCTGAGCTCAATAAATAAATAATCTCATAATATACGAACTCATCACACTTACATCCGGATGTTTCACAAATTCATCGCATTTAGAAAGAGAACGGTGTCTGTCCGTAACACAAACTCATCGTGTCAATAAATTAATACAATTGAATTCCTACGATAGACGGTCTCATCGCACTAAAAACATTGCTTGATATACTAGTTCGTAGGTATGTACTCGTATCCTGAATAATATAAGTTAATTGTTAACAAAATCACTGTGATCATACACGAACTACCTACCTCTAAACAGTTCACAAAATCATCGCGTTGAATAGTTTGGTGTTCCTGTCTATACACAAACTCATTGTTTTACGAATGTGGATTATTTAATATTGGCTCTTGGTTAACTATATAAGTTAACACAAAATCACAATATGTTGATATGCGTGTTATCATAATTCAATTTAATTCACAAAGTCAATAAATTTATAATTGACTGTGTACCGTCAAAGCACAAGCTCATCGCATTTTGAACATAACTTCATCGATAT
This sequence comes from Cecropterus lyciades, assembly GCA_002930495.1. Taxonomy (NCBI): domain Eukaryota; kingdom Metazoa; phylum Arthropoda; class Insecta; order Lepidoptera; family Hesperiidae; genus Cecropterus; species Cecropterus lyciades. The sequence goes on along the minus strand of MOOZ01000446.1, from coordinate 738,204 downwards.
AAATAAAATTACAGAGATTTGTGTTTTTCGCGTATCACGCAAAGTCTATTGGCATTTTTTTTAACATTTGATTTAAAATATTATCGCGAATAACTGAATATTAATAAAATTTATTAAATGTTTAAGAACTTACAAGTTGAAAATCTTCAATTAATCGATTTGAATATTCCGATAGTCTGCGTGTATATCGCGGGTTTCAGCCAGTCACAAAATGTACCTCATTGCAATCATCAAAAAATTCTAGTTAAATTTACCATAACTACTACATATAGGGCATTAGTTATACCGATACCAATTATACCAAGTATTGGTATAATTGGTATACCATTTTCACTTTTAAGTTCCTTTAACACGATTTTTGTGGTTACGCAACACTTACTCAACTCCATTACGTTTATTTTCAAGACAACATAAACATTGTGTAATAACCATGTTCAAGGATATCCTTATAAGTACATTTTATGAGTAAATAACCAAGTTTGGCTGCAAGTTATATCAATGTCATCTGATTGTGATAACGATACTTTCTTACAAGTTGTTCAAAATGAAGGTGCAATAAATATTGTAATTGGTTTTTATTTTTGATGAAGTGTACAGGTGTATTTGTAAGTGTAATTTATGCATATATATCCACACATTTCATTTACACACAAATATGTAACTTTATTCATCATTGAAATATTTTGTTATGTTTTTTTTTATGGAGACAGATGGTCAAGGGAGACATACTTATTCGAGGCGTTCCAACTTAGTCCTCAAGGATAGCAACACATCTGGTGACAGGAGCAACTTACCATCAGGTGGACTGCATGCTTGTTTGCTACTTCAATATTATAAAAAAAAACAAAGGTTTATTTAAATTGTATATTTCTCGGTATTTGTTCAAAATAACCAATCTATTTTAACTTAACAACCGAAACGTAACCGATTATAAACTCCGTGACTTGACGACAATTCGTCATAGCGTCGGTACGCACTTCCATGACGAGACGAGACACGAGTGATGAGATGATACGCCATTTTGGAATGATCGTACATCCGGCCGTTTGTTCGGATTAGATTTAATTTCAATACTTTCTGGATAGATACTGTTTATCATCTGTAATCAACCTAGCTACAGGTGCGTTGCTACCCTTTAGGGACTAAATTAGAATGGCTTTTGGTTAGTATGTCTCCCATATTAAACCCTTCAGACTAGAACACAATAGCGCTTAACACTGTTGTTGTTAGACCTACTAAAAATGCTGTTATTAAACAGAAATAGGCATGGCGGTGGTCATTTCGGAGTCGAACCATAAAGAATTCTAATCTTCAGTGTGACAAAGCTTAAGAACAAATCCGAATCGCCTTGTGTTCATTTTTGATTCCTACCACTTCCTTGAAACTTCAACAGCAGCGCAACATTAGAGCATATTATTCGTAGGTACATTTTAAGTCACAGTTGTTTAAAATTAACCTAACAAGTCAGACATTCTAACCCATAATTAAATCTACAGTTATTTTTATCTCAGACTCCACCTACCTTCCTAAGTTCATTACACCTGTCTATGTTTAGTATTAATCTAGCGATAACTTATGCCAAAAGAAGCATAAAACACTGTTTGTACTGGACAGAACCCAAAGGGCTAATGAGGTAGTTAATTCTATAACGGCTGTACCGAGGGTTCCGTATGCAGAGCCGATGTGGATGGCTGTATTCCTCGTTTTCTTACTGCAATACGCGAATAACTTTTGGGTGTGTGCACATTGGTGGAGCGAGCGGATTATGGTATCCATTTTTATTAGTTTGAAAATGACAGAAAATTAATCAATTATTTTACCATTATATGGTTAAAAAATAATAAATTATACATATGTTACTCGCTGAAGTACCCGTGATTCACTACAGGACATAGAAATAGTCGCCATCTTTAAATAGTGTAAAATATCGAAATCAAAGCATATAAGTTGACCAGGTAAATAAACAACATTTACGTATCATTTCAAGTAAATAAGACTAGTGGTTGTTCAATGATTGAGTAACAAACAGACATAAACCATCTGATTTTTACATAATAGTATAGATAAAACAACACGTCACATTATATAAAAAGATGACTTCCCATAAAGCTGGAAATTACCTTGAAAGTGGAAATCGATTGAAAATAATAAATGTGTAGTGAAAAATTGAAAACGTCTGTGAATTTTATGCTATTGACTTCCTATCCTAATTGTCAATATGATAATCTAATAGAATCAATTTTGTTGATATCTAAACTCTGATCTAACCTGAACTTATTTAAATATGATACTAAAACAGAATATTTCTTTTAAATCTTAAAAACAATCGACTTATCGTAAGTTTTTATTCTTATTTGCTAGTAACTAGCAAGCGGCTTAACCGATATTAATGGTAATTTAAAGAAAGCTTTATGTATACGGTTTTTAATGTAAGTATGTCTTTTAATTCAGAAGAAAGTAGTTATGGCTAAGCCATTATTAATGGGGCTCTTAAGTTAATATTATATTCATAGTTACAGTTACATGTAGTCACATCAACTTATAACTCTAAGAAACTTGAAATTTCCACAAAATGCCACAAATATACTTTATAAAGAAAACAAATCGCTTATCTGAAGCAGTGTAAGTCTACCTTATCCTATATACCATTCTAGCAAATATTGTCCCTAATCTCAGCACTTACAGTGCAATGTCGTATAATCGGAGTTCTCTGGTTTTGTGAAATGAAACGTGTCCAAATCGCAAGTACGTTTCGAGATTGTTTATTGCATGCAGTTCCGGGGTTCAGAGAGAGCTAAATAAGGTACGCTTCCGAACGGCAAGACTTACAGCTTACGATTTGCGTTTGGCACCCGATGCGATTTACAGTAGTAGATTGTATTAAAATTTTCTGATTAAGAAGTATTTATTATTAAATTTGCTTGGTTTCAATGTAGACTCGAAAAAACTCTTTCGCAGTTTTATGCTAGTTGCCACCAAAATGTCGAAAGTTTTTAGGCAGACATTCATATATTTATATTCCAATTTGAGATTATATAATTGATTCACTTTATTTATGTCAAATAAGATAATTATTTATGTGAAATAAGAGAATATAACTTGGATTAGGACGTACGGAGCAGGATCCAAGACATAGAAAGATTATTTTCGAAAGTTTGCAAAGGTTTAGTCGCAATAATAATGGTGTCGCAGTCGCAAGTCGCGTCTACGAAACCTCTATACAAGGTTGCGTTGGACACGGTTCATTAATAAATGTACGTTTGAAGTTTGGACTTCCTACCGCCATAAGTCTTGTGTATTTATTTTCTCTAAGTGTATTTATATAGACGTTGGAGTGTATAAAGTGTATTAGGATTTATTTATGGGAATAGCTGAATTAAATTATACTCATACATTACTAACTTATTTCTGCCTTATATAAGCGGTGTTAAGCTGTTGTATTCTGGCAAGGGTAAGTAGAGACACTTACATTATAAGTCGTGCCAACTTAAGCTTGAAGGATAGCAGTGTGTCTCTGGCCGTTATCAAAGACAGATCCGATCCGATCTGGTGTTAATTGTATGTAGTTATAGGTGGTAATGACTACTTTCTATCACTGGAACTGTATACTTATATGATATTTTAAATAATTTCTAACCTATGTATCATTTATTGCTTTTCATTTGTGACAATTCTGTTATATTTTTGTGAAAAAATGAACTTTCGTGACATTTATACGTATTAGTTAAATCTTTAAAACTACTTCACAAATTATGATTAAATTGATATCGTTTCTCAGTTAAAGTTATTATAAGCAGGAAAAACCGATCGAAATCCGCTCAATAGTTTCGGAAAAATGTGTGACATATATTTTATATATATACATACACATAAGCATACATCTATAAAATTTTGTGTAATTGCTTGGAAGCCTTAAAATGTTATCTTGAAAATGGTGGAGTGCAAATAATATGACACACATATCAAAATTACTACATCCTATTTTAAGTCGGTTAAAACATTATGTTGTGCATAATTGTATCATCAAATACTAAAATATTAAACTCGAAATGTCTAGAATCAATTAATATATATTATATGCATAACATTATAAAAAAATCATAACTTAGTTTTTATGTTTCATTGAGAATATTATTATCTGATCAATGTTAAATTGATAAACTTTTCAAATACTTATTTCTCATGTCGTTTACTTGTTACAGTGTATAGTCGTTTCATTCCCAGTAACGCGTCATTTTACCAATTGAGCATAAAATCAAAATTTTCAACATAAAATTTGAATAAAATCGATACCATGCGCTGTAACGAGGCAGAAATCATGCGTTGCATACTCGCATGCATATATCCTGCTGAGATTATTTAAAATTGACTGAGAATTGCGTGACTTACGTCGTTATGGGGAAACGTGACCAGAAACCCAACTGGTAACTTGATAAAAATCGTTTCCAGATATTAATTAACCAAGTTTTTAAGAGCAAAATGCAACGGTTATTTTTTATACCAATTGAACGTTCAATCTGTCTCAATGCTAATTGTAATGAATTAAATTTTTGATTTACCTATTCATCATTAGGTATAAATATTACTTGTAAGTACGTAAGTATCTAAACGATACAGGTTAAAGCCGCTCATGGACCGTGTAATGACCAACTCCAGATAAGATCAATCTTACATGAGGTTAGTCCTGATGTCTAAGTTGGAACGCGGTCAAGTATAAGTACCCCTTATCACACTCTTCAATCTAGAACATTACAATACAGCAGCTGTACACTACTTTTATTAGGCAGGAATAGGTGTGGTGCTTCCAGAGTCAAGCTACATGAAATTCTACCACCTTTTACTTATTGTATTCTAGTGAGTTTCCAAAATATCCAGTACATAGTTGAAAGAGTTCATAGTTGAGCTTAAACATCTCTACAAAGATATTTTTTAACACTGGCAACATTTCTCGGAACGTTTTGAAGTATGATTGATACGTTTTTAAATACTTAATGGTCGGTTAAGTTGTAGGAAAGTTAAGTTTTAATCTGATAAAAAAAGTTTTAAGACCTTGAGTTCCGATTTCGGTATAATTATTTGACCATAACCATATTTGACGTAATTTAAACTGATATCATCGCAAAATGGAAATATTTTTATATTTATGGTAACTTTAGATAATAATCGTATACCAGTTACATACTAAAATTTATAATTTGCATAAGAAATGACTACTTGACTTACTAATTAACAAAGATTTCTGGTTGTTTACATTTCTTGTTATCATTATTACCCCTAACACTAAGGAGTTAGTGTATTAATTACTGCCAAGGCATGTGACATACACTAACATTTTTACTTAGGGAAAACATAACACTTACTTAGTCTGCTTTGCCAGACTTAGAAAGGAATGTTAGGTCTTCCTTCAACACCGTACAAAGCAGAACACAGCAGCGAACATTTTTGGTGGCTACTGACTGACACTCATATTATAAGACATAAATAATGGATTCGGACGGCGTATTTATCTTTATTGTATCGCTTACATTGCTGTACCGTAGGGGCATGTTAAAAGGATATAGTATAAAATAGTTTAATTATTGTTTGATAATTTAAAAAGTTTCATAATTGTCACATCATTTGGTATTTAAAAAATCTATATATATATGTAATAGTGAAAATACTTTTGACTTATCATCACAGCGAATAAACTACAGAAGGCAGTAGACAACACTGTCTACAGTATGTATAATTTTAAAACTGCTTAATTTATTTCGATAACATGATATGTATGCGTGAGAGGAGCCAAGTTTGTCGATCTATGTTTATCTTTGATTTTATTACTTAGATACAACAGGCAACAACTAATTTAATAAAATATGGTTAGAAGACTCGCAAGATACACAAAATTTGTTATAAAATACGAGTAAATATTTATTCATTTATCAGCCTTTTTAGAGACACTGCTGGACATAGACCTCCCCTAATGGGGTTTTTTGGTCAGCAGCATCCGCGCCTGGCATGCGTGTGGTGACCGCAGTGGGTGTTAAAGTTACACAGGAAGACGCTGCTACGCATCTCCTGGATTTGTCCCTTAGTCGCCTCCTAAGACATCCTCGGGAAGAAAAGGATTGGTGCTATTCAAGATACCACAGGGTAGTACATAAGATTTCAGATTTCGTAGCACAAAGTATCAAGATGCTATCGAAACCATTGACGGAAAACACCAAAACAGATGCAAATAGAATTTTCCCGAAGACATTTGATTCATTACGCGAAACATTTTCGATTTCTTTCGACGGCTCGAAGAATTTCGAGTAAACCGAGCGGAAAGTGAAATTCACTTGAAATAGGAGTGAAAATAAATCGGCAGACATTTGAGAGGCGCCTGCTTTGAATAAAGATGGCCGCCATTGGTATGCGGGGGCTGGCAACACTGCGGCAGCGCGGGAAAAGTGACAATCGATTTGCGCTTTTTAATCTGTACTCCACATTTGACAGCTCTTTTGCATTTTACGAAACTGTCTTTTGATTCAAAATTTTCAGGTCAAAATTTGTCAGTAGTAAATGCATTAATGTTGTATTTTTAATGTTTAAAATTATAAAAATGCTACATATTATTGCTATCGGTCTCTATGCCGTCTATTGCGCAGTGGATTCCGGTTCGATCCCCTGCCAGACAGACGGAATGAATGAATGACGGATTTAGATTTTTGTTCTGGGTCAGGGTGTTTATGTATTCGTCTTTGGGTATGTATATTACATCCACGACACAGTAGAAAATCCTAGTATGCGGCTATAAGTGTAGAAAGCGTTTATTATCATTTTTAATCTTCTTTAAACACTATTAAATTAAATGACTTAGTTGTTGACATATTCTGCCACTAATCGTATTACAAATTAATATTGTACTTCAATAAGACATCGTCCCGGGTTCGGTGCCTCATACAATAGGTGAGGTGAGTCACGTGCATTTCCGGCACGTAATAGAGTTCGAATGCACACGTGTTGATATGTGATAAACAGTGGCTCTTTGTAAACACTTTTTCATGTTACAATGCGTTCAAACTCTACATCAGATTCTACTAATCATTTCGTCACTTATTTTCAAAGTATTTGTTAAGTTTTTTTTACTTCCTGCTTTTGGCTTAACGACCCGCGTGGCGGAGCAGTTTTCATACTGGTCTGACACGCAGGTTCCGGGTTCTATCTCCGGCCAGATTGATATTTAGGTATAGAATTTAGATTTTTGTTTTGTGTCTGTCTTTTCAAACACATTTAGTTGAAGATGATAAAATACTTAAGTATTTATATAAAACTTTAAGTATTCCCTTTAAGTATTATTATGATAGCTGATCTTTGTATCTGTAGTACGAGTTTATTAGGTTTATTGAAAACGCTTCTTGTTTACGTTTTGCTATCAGGAGTTTTCTAGTGAGGCTATAAGTTTCCGTCCATCCATCCAACCATCCATCAGCCTTTTGAGGTAGTCGACCTCAAAAGGCTGATGGATGCTTGACATAGACCTCCTCTAAACGGCACAACTCCAATCGGTCCTGTGCCTTCTGAATCCAACGGTTACCCGCTGTATTCTTCAAGTCATCGGTCCACCTGGTCGGGGGGCGACCCGTGCTCCTTTTACTTAAACGCAGTCGCCACTCGAGTACCTTTCTTCCCCATCGATCATCGGTCCTTCGAGCGATGTGGCCGACCCCTTGCCACTTCAGCTTACTAATTTTGAGAGCTATGTCGGTAAGCTTAGTTTGTCTACGGATGTCATCATTGCGAATCATGTCTTGCCGTAGTCCTCTCCATAGCACGCTGAGCGACTCTGAGCTTTCGTATGAGTGTAGAAAGCATCGTTGTAAAGCCTTGTTATCTTTACAACAATCCTAGAAAGATTTCACTACAATTCCGCATACGTATATAAAAACAGATACGTTATGTCCGTCTGATCGGATTTCCAACTCGCTTATCAAGTGACGTGAGCGTATAACGTTACATTGTAGTCACTGCACGCTTTTGTAAAATGGTTAGAAACTTGTGTGTGATACACTCAGGTCGGTGGCTTTGAGATTTTATGAGATTAAAATGAATTTGTGAAAATTAAGCTGTTCGTAATTCAATTTTCAAAGGTGGAACTCTGTGGTTCGACTCCGGAAGTACCACCGCCACACTTATTAGAGCCTAATCCTAATAAACAGTGTTCTTGTTCGAAGGATGTGGTAAGGAAGATTTGCTTATCCCAGGCGTTTCAACATAGTCCTCAGGAGTAGCAACGTATCTGTGTTATGAAGGTTAAAAGAAAGAAGAAGGTTAAAACGTTTCTAATTCGATTTTTAAAGGTACAAGTGTATAGAATACTGTAGGTCGACTCCGGAAGCAACGCCACTCCTATTTCAGCTTAATAACAGCAGTGTTATACTTCTGTGTTCTGGTGTGAAGGGTTTAGTAAGGGAGACTTATCCCAGGCGTTCCAACCTAGTCCTCGGGGTAGCAACCCATCTATGACCAACCTCAGGTAAGACTTTGATCTTATCTGGGGTTGACTACAGATCTCCATGGGCGTCAGTGGCCACTTACCATCAGACGGACTGTATGCTCGTTTGCTACTTAAACATTATAAAAAAATATTTAAAAAATAATAATATTCATTCATTAGAAGTCCTCTAATTATTTTTTACACATATAAACAAAGTCAGATACGCGAAAATTTTTTGGTTTATTTTATTTACGATACATTTCCCGTGTTTTTTTTATAGGAAGTATCTATGTACATTTTTTTACTCGGCATATTATTATAGCCTTTTATAAAGGTACTCATATTCTGCGTTTTGATTCCAAAGAATCACCCTCATAAAAGAAACAAAAAAAAACAATTCTACTAATGTCACAATCAAAAAACAAATGTCGCCTAATTAAGAACATAACTTAAAATAATCGTTGCATACAAATGAACACAAAATGTAATTGAAGCTATTATTCAACAAGTTATCTCTACTACTAAACCATTAAAGCATATCGCACTGCGCTCAGTTCATAATTAAACACAGTTTATACACAGACAACATGCACAACACGTTCGTATTAATCCTCCTAATTTATATATATAGGTGATTAGACTGGGACACGAACATCGGACTTTTTATCATATTCGTGATATTTGTATTTTTAGAGAATTGACATAGCAAACGAACATGCAATCCACCTGATGGTAAGTGGTCACTGCCGCCCATGGACATCTAACTATGCTTGGGCAAAAAAAAACGATATATCAAAATATCGATTTTTTTTTCAAAAAATAATTGATATAAATCAGCGATATTCTTTTCGCGATATATCGATTTTCGATATTTATTTTCGGATATCAAATTCGTATCAAAATCGATATATTTTTTAAAGCTCTGTATATCTTTTGAAAAATAAAGCTGACATCAAAACAGACAGCAAGATGTGTATTTACTTTTAAATTTCGAATATTATGAAAAATATCGATATATCATAATATCGATATTTTTTCGTCAATATTATTTTATTTATTTATTATTATTATTTCCCATTTGCCCATCCCTACATCTAACAACTTCATACAGAACGGGAGTTCTATCTAAACTCAATAACAGATGCGTTGCTACTCCCGAGGACTTAGAAGTATAAAATTAAGTCGGCAATCACACTTT
>MOOZ01000446.1:695268-728340 GCA_002930495.1 Cecropterus lyciades | reverse complement strand
TACATCTAACAACTTCATATAGAACGGGAGTTCTATCCAAACTCAATAACAGATGCGTTGCTACTCCCGAGGACTTAGAAGTATAAAATTAAGTCGGCAATCACACCTTTCCACAGAAACGCAAGAACCGCTGAAAATAAGTGTTGCGGTGGTACCTTCCCAGTTGAACCATACTCGTTCTACCACTTGCATCTAGTTAAACTATTATTTTCTAGTGAGGACTATTATGAAACGCTAAAGGTATCAGGTTATCTCAAACTTTTACATGAGATTTCGCTTTCGTTTTCGTGAAGCAGTAAATCGACTTTATGGTACGTGGTCAAGTCTTAATAGGATTTTTTCTTCCTAAATAAAGTCCTACGCGACGTCGACTAAAGGAGCATTGTAACCCCTGAAAAATTACTTGGAACCTTTTGTCTCCCTTACCAGGCCCTTCAAACGGAAAAAACGGCTAACATTGCTGTTTTAAGGCAAAATCAGGTGTGACGCTGGTGCCTTCTAAATCAAAACACGCTGAATTCTACCTAAATAAGAAATTATAGTAAGCCAAGCGAAATATGTAGTTCGTATAGAACAAAGGAACTAACGTATAAAGACAAGCACTTGTATGTAACAAACACTTGTTAAAAGCTAATATTTGACTTTACGTAGTATCGAACTTAGGTCAGAACAAAAGACAAGTGGATAATGTTCCAACACTGTTTAATTAACGCGCCTATCATATTTTGTGTATGTATGTCTGTATGTGCGTGTTTATGTGTGTGCGTGTGTTTGTGTGTACGTATGTATGTATGGGTGCGTATGTGTGTGTTTTTTGTAAAGAAAGTGCAAAACACGCTGTAAAGCCAACGATTTGTCGGTTGTCGGTTTAATTGTGCGCTTAAAATTAATTTCTGTGTTGATTAAATATCATTAATATTCATTAAAGTGAAGGTACCTCCTTATTACCGTTTCCAGTTATATTTAAATCAAGTTAAAATGTTATATAAATGAAATTATTACTTTTTACTTTCAACGAAGAAATGTTTTCGTACATTCGCATGTACCTATGTATGTATAAGTAATTGCCTTCAGAACCTTTAAATATGTGATTTCTATTTCGATATGTAATTATTGCATTAGTCACTTGTATTACCTTTTCAGTTTATATTTTTAAGCAGACGGGTTATTTGTTTTTTTTTTTATGATTTAAAAATTCGTTAAAACATATTCAGATCAATATTAATTGAACCAGTTTTACAGAAACATTTTATTGCGATGAAAAAATAATTATATTCTAAATTAGAAATAATTAATTTAGAACGCGATATTAAAATGCCAATATTCGTTACACATACCACACCATACGATCACGGGTAAGTACCTACTTATACAGGTTTCGAACCCTATCATTCAGCCATAATCGAGAGGAACAAAAAAACCGCAATCCCAATCGGAATGCAAATAAACCACCAACCACCATGAGAATTATCGATAAATCACACTTTTAGGCACATCACTTCGATTCACAATTCAAGTTTATATTTAAAAAAAGCATAACAAAACAAAAATCAATAGGCACAGATTAAATATGTATCTGTCAAATTCAAAATGGCGGCGGGCGCGGGCGCCTGGCTGCCGGCCGCCATCGCACTGCCGCGTCAAAATGCAAAAGCTAACGCGCCCTGCGCCGGCGCATGTATTTACATAATCATTATTATACGTCCTGCGATGCGTGATCTCACGGACTGGAAGCGAGGGGTGTCTGGAGTTTAGGTTTTGTCGATATCTTTGTTTTGTCAATGATTGTTTGGTTTTTCTGATACAAAGTTACAAATAAACCGTAATTTATGCTGACTTAGCTGTAACATTTGAGGATATGAGATTTTTATTTTATTTTACTTAGGTTACAGTTTAATTGTTAATCTTAGTGTCTTTGAAAATATCTGTATTGTATTTGCGAACAATGTGAAATTTCGTATTACATAATATTTTTTGGGCTTATTTTTTTATTTCATATTTAACATACTAATGTTTTAGGAATTTGTTATGAAATTTCCCGCAAATGCCAGCATAAAGTAGTAAAGCTTATTAAATAATTATTAGTGAGATATCCTTCACGAAGCCACTTAAATTTTTAACAGGCAATCTTGCGATACTGGTACCGTCTCACTCACACCACTGAGAGTTCAAACATTTTCGCACATATGCATATCATCAATCACGTGTCGATAATAATCGACATCGATATTTTAGCCTTCCACCACTAGTAAAGTGCACAGGAGTGGATTCCGCGACGCAAGTGTACCGCCGTCCGTTTGTTTAACTACCCGAATGCGTTTATTGATTAGTTCACTCATTGAATTAACTGGTATGACCGCTACGTACAAACATTGGAACAAGACATTCAAATTAACCTATTATATATTTAATTAGCTTTTCTCGAGGCTGTTCGAGTTACGTTTCTCACGGTGAAGAGTCTCCTATGTTAATCCAGGTCATAAACTATCTGTATGCCAAATTTCGAAAGAAGTTTTTGCTTGATGGAGTTACAAACACTCCATCTATCCATTCTGACAGAACTAACTCTTTCCGCAATATTATTAGTATGATTTTGGTTTTTTGCCGATATGTAAAATCTACTAATATTAAAGGTAAAAAACTCTTTTCGCCTTTCAGCTCTATGGCATTGCCATCTTTTTTTGATAGGTCTCCCTACACCTTTCAAAGGAAAATATTCATGCATTCCTGCATAGCCCTCGAGCAGAAAAGCAAAGACATAACTTTGAATGTTAGATATCTCAATAGACAATAGTCAACAGATCAAAAAATAACCATAAACAATTGTTCTTGTGAAGTATCTTATGCTCAATTTTGAATGTAATATTTCATAATTACTAGATACTGTAAGGAGTGGAGTTATTCTATCAGTACAGTTTTTGTCAATGACACCATGAAAAATGATTTATTTTTTATATTAAAATTCTGTTGAAGTACTTTTGCCGCTAGGAGTGTAGCAGGAGGATATATGGCCTAATAAAATGCTTCATTATTATGCACACACGTACTTTAGAAGAGTTTTAAATGTCCATACAAAAATGTAAATTTCGCGAGTCTGTACATCACATATGTTGGCAAAAAATATATTTTTGGAAACTGAGGATAAGTAATAACTATCATTTTTGGATTTTTGTCTGTGTGTTTATAATCGCATCAGATTGAATATGTATTTAACGACCCACGTGGTGGAGTGGTCATACCGGTCTGACACGCAGTGGGTCCCGGGTTCGATCTCCGCCCAGACAGACATCTGAATGATGAGTTTAGATTTCTGTCTAGATTTCTGTCTGATTTCTGGCACCCACGACACAGGAAAAAATCCTAGTGTGGGGCTATGAGTGTAGAAAGCGTTTATGTATTTGTGTATTTATAGTCTATATCTTAAGGTAACAATACTTTTCCTTTTTTCATCATCCATCTATCCATTTAAATTCATCTATTATGTCACGAGTCACTACAGTTAACAGTTATGCTATTTTTTTTATTAACGCGAATAAAACCGCATGGCGCAGCTAGTATTGAAATACATTAATTCCAATTTTCACTTTAATTACCAAATTTTCATGTAATAATATCAAAATGCTTCAATAGAGCTTAGAACTGTTTTCATTTGACTGTTTGAACTCTGTTTTAATCTTAATTTTCACTAACTTCGCCTAAAATGTAGAAAAATCAGTTAGCCTGAACCAAACTGCATAATCCCGTTTGTTTATAGCCAATGACTGTAAGGTTATACAGGATGTCGCTAAATACTACTCCCCTGGGTAGCGGGTTCTGTTCCCGGTTCTACGACCGGGTATTAATAGTGGTAATTGTAGGCTACATCCGGCTTAGTTGTTAGTGGCAGATTATGAATGGGTCACGGTTTGAAGAAAGACGTAAATTAAGTTACACCAATACTTGTCCTTTTACTAGCTTGTAGTACAAAATCTAAGAATAAGACAAAAATAAATAAAGAACAAATTCATAAAACTTAAGCTTGGTCTCACGCACGTTTTTTGACAGCGCGTCTGCATCGCTATAACGCGCGATTGTTTCGGGCGATATAAGTCCCTTAGAACGATTTTATTACGTTTCCATAAGGAAAATCATTGTTTACGTTTTCACCGAATACATATTGTACGTTTACGTTTTCGCCGTCAGCCATACCTTGCAATGCATTTACTTTGCAATGATAGGCAAAACGCAAACAATGATTATTTTTGAGAAAACGTAATAAACTTGTACTAAGGGAATAAAAATAGAGTAGAGTGAGGCGTAAAACTATTATATCAATGCTGACGACCACGACTGGCGACTGCGACTGACTAAGTTGCGCGAGTCAGTTGCGTGACCCACTGATTAGCGACCGCGTCGCGCGACTTGGGCGCGTGGATAGAAGCAGACGCAGTCGCTTGCGTTGTTTAGTGCTTCATATATATTCATACTTACCAGTGGGTCGCGCGACGCGGTCGCGGTCGTCGGTCGCGGTCCCTTTTTGCGATTATATCGCTGCAAAAAGTTATCGTGTACAACGTAAGAATAAAGCCAATTAATTCCATAATACAACCAAAACATTCCAAAATACAATACGCAGTAATAATAATGGTTGGCACCTTTATTTTATATGTCAATTTTGGGTGGAAAAAGGCTTTTATTATGCTAATAAAATTGCGGATTAATAAATGATACGGTGTGATGGAAAATGTTCCAAAATAATTACATTTTGAATATACTATAATTTTTATAATGAGTACCCAACACATATTAATTTGATACAGAATGTTTACGAATGTAAATTATGTATAAATTATTTTAAAACAACATATTATTTAAACTATTATTATCATGTAGTACTTGCATAACGGAATATTAACCACAGAATATAAAAAACAGCAAAGCATAATATAAAATAAAGATAAAGGGTCCCGTATTACGCTACACGTGTATAAAAAAAGTTAACTTTAATTATGTTCTTTTATATTTTTTTAACAAGATGACAAGAAAAAAAAAGAAAGGAAACAAGAAAGAAGAAAAGGAGCTTTTCTAAGAAATTCAAGTACCGAACGAGCATGCAATCCACTTGATGATTGATTAATGGACACCTAAAACCGGCGAGAAATTTCATAGAGAATAGAGATTCGTTACTACTCCCGAGGACTAAAATGGCCGCTTTGTAATTCAGCCGGCATCCGCACCCTTTCACCGTAACGCATAATTGCTTTACGTTATAAATAGGTGTGATAGTGGCATCACTCTAGTCAAACCCAATTTGCTCTACCACTTTTTTAATTCAAGCAACAACCTAACATGAAATTCTGATGGTAAGTTTTTTTTTATCATGTTGAAGTAGCAAACGAGCATGCAGTCTAGCTGATGTGGGTACTGCCGCCCATGGACATCTGTAAGTAATTTCATACAGAACAGGGGCTTTATCTGAAGTCGATCACGGATGCGTTGCTACTCCCGAGGACTAAAATGGTCGCATCATATATAAATGAGACGGCAACCACACCCTTCCACCTCACGCTAGAACTGCTACACGCTAGAAATAGGTGTGGTGGTGGTACCTCCCCGGTCGACCTACACTGGTTCTACCACCTGTTAATCAAGTGGCCATCACTCTTGGTCATTTTTAACCAACGAGGTATAGAAGCGGTGTTCTATCCAAGTTAATCTGTGATTAACTTTATCCAAGTTGTATTGCCACTTCTGAGAACCAAGGTCGCCTCATATGAAAATATAAACGCTTTCTACACTCATAGCCCCACAGTAGGATTTTCTCCTGTGTCGTGGGTGCCATGGACACACAAAGACGAATACACAAACACCCAGAACAGAAATCTAAACTCATCATTCAGATGTCTGTCTGGCCGGGGACCGAACCCGGGACCCACTGCGTGGCAGACCAGTGCTGTGACCGCTCCGCCACGTGGGTCGTCAAAAATGAACCTAAAAAACGCTTAAAGGTTTTTCTACCTAATAATAGGCTTCTCTTCGGAACCCTAATAAGTACCGGTTGTGATTTCCACCACTGACCAAACAAGATGGTATTTTTTTTACATTCGCGCTGTCATGTTGTGGTTTACACATATTTTTAGTCTGTGGTCGATAATCCTGTATGGACATTGTTTGTTTATAAATGTAATTATTTGAGTACAAATATTTTTGAGTCATTAGTGTTTTGTAAGCGAATGCACCTAAATAACCAGTGCTTTATATAAAATTATATACTAAGAGTCTTTACGCCGAGAGTTAGTAATATTTGAAAAAAAAACAACATTCCTTATGTTGTTTGTGGGCGGAAGAATATTTTGTTACACGAGATGAAATTTTCAAATAAAAAAAAAAAGAAAATCAAAATGACCACTTAACGAAAGTTCGAACAATATGTTGCTATGTGTAGATTTTGAAATTATATTTTGGATATTTTATACACTATTTTGATTTTCGTGACCGCACTTTATTGTCGATGAAATAAACATTTATTTCGATTACGTGTAACCCTTTCAATTCGCTATTTAATACACTTGACCGGTTTTTATTTTTTTATACATCGTTCAATATACAACACTGCCTTACTTTTAAACTTAAACAAGTCTGCGCTACCAGCTTATTAACGGATAAACGAAGTTTTACTTAAACTCGCTGAAAAGCATATTAATTAGTATAGATATTGTTACAAAGGCCGCCTTCATCCAGGAACGAGATTCGGGAAGCGCTAAGACGCCGGGATAATTTCATCCGCGTCGACTTTTGAGATGATTTTGTATTAAATTTACGGTTATTATTTGAAATAAGTCCGGTTAAATGATAATTGAATTGTTGATGATCATGAAGCGGTAGATACCTCTATCACACTTATTTTTGCTTTTTAAGGGTTTGAAAATCGTGGTAAGACAAATCCGCATTAACTAGAATTTGTACTTGAACGTCTAAAAATTATATATAAAAATATTTCAAAATTTATTCAATGACTATTCATTTGACGTTTAGTCAACTATTTAGCACTGCTTGCAGAAAAAGCCGCGCTATCTACGCGGCTTATTCTTTATACGTTTGTCGTTTTTGGGGAGGCCTAAGAAGTCCAATGCTGGCCCATTGGACTCCTAAGGACTGACGAACGGACTAATGTATAAAACCTGATTTATTTATAATTTTCATTATAATATTCATTTCATTTAATTATAAAATCATTATATGTTTTTATAGTTTAGTTAAACATATTCCAAAACCATGAACACGATATCCTGCTTAAAACTTTTGGACCTATTTGTAATGGACCTAAATAATAATCCTAAATTAATACAAGTATTACCTAACGTTACCGTTTTAATTAAATTCTCAAATCAATTTAGCTCATAATTATATTATTAAAACGGATTATTTGTACCCGCCGAACGTAAATTGAAATGTACGATCATGATGTTATTAGGTTGTTGTTTTATTATAGGCGATATGATAAATACTATGAGAATAATATGCAAGGACGCACCATGTTTTATAAGTCGAGGCTTACTCGCATTTCATACTACCTTACGACAGTTTAGTTGCAGTATATTAGTTGCGGGAACGTTTCTGCAAGTAAGTTGTCATCATTTTATTTTGCAAAGTCATCTATGAAAATAACACAATTGTTCGATAAAATTATATCCTTCGTTGTTTACAACTCATACCAAATTTTAACAAGACTTTCAATACGCAGTTAATACAAAAATATTTAGATTGTAATGTTTTCAAATGAACATAAATTATTTATTTCGACCAGTAATAGTAAAATACTGCTATCTCAAAACATTATCTTCCCAATCATTAAAAACATAATGTGACAATCATTTAACGATGCGATACAATGACCGACGTACATATAGGTATAATGCGTCAGAAACAAGTACAGTTGTGAATTTGGATTGGTATATTTATTGAAGCATAGTTTATCGGTAATCGTTCATTCCTACACAATAAGACATCGACACTGTATGCATATCATAAATAGGGAACATATAATCAATTATTTGGCGGATAATTATAATATAATGCAGTATTTTAATGGTCAACATTTTGCTTCGTCTACGGATTCGCATTACTTTCCTAACTGTTCACCAGTTCATTGTTCCATTGCTGAATTGAATAGAGGGATGAGTCCTTTCTGTAACTTATAGTAAGGTTTCCGATTTTTTTGTAGAACCTTCGCGGTTCGACACCAGTGGCAGTACCACGACACATTTTTGTCTATAACAGCAGTATCGAACGCTGCTATGTATAGGTTTAATATGGTCAAGAAAAAACAATAATACGAAGTTTTCCAACTTAGTCTTTAACAGTAGCAACGCATTCGACCAATCCAAACCTAGATTGATAATAGAGGTCTATGGGTCAATGATCCCTTACTATCAGGTGGACTGCATCAATTCCTCTATTTCATAAAAAAGTTGTTATACATTACAAAAATCGATAAAGATGAAAGCAAGCAAAGTGAATTTTGCCAGTTCAATTGCAGTGCAGTTCGTCTGGCCTTACCCTTATTCGGGACTCGCAGAGGGAGAGGAAAAATTAAATAAAATCCCCGTAACGAGCCAAAGCTGGAGTTCGCTATTTAATTATGAATTTATGAGCAGCGGGCAAAATGCAAAACCTAGGCGAGTTCGGGTGCGGTTATACACGAAGCGGGCTCCAGCGGGAGCGGCGAATGTTTTATTTTATTTTATTTTTGAATGTTTTATATTATTAACACCAAATCCACAGCTCTTAAATTAAAAAAAAAACAACACAAATCTTACAGACTAAACGTACAGCCAATTATGGATTTTATTTTATTTCACATCACTAACGTGTGTATGCGTGCGCATGTGTGTGTGTGTGTGTGCGTGTGTGCGTGCGCGTGTGTGTGTACGACTAATAATGTATAAATAACCGATAGAATAATAGGTTAGTAAAATAAGGATAGAATAATATACACATAAGAATAATATTATATATATATACATTAGTGTGTAATTAAAATAATATATATTATTATAAAATTATGAAATAAATATTATTATGCTTGTGCATTACCTAAGTGAGTTCAACATCTTTCCTCAGCTCCTTTCTAACTGCTTGTTGGAAAGTAACATATTAAATACATTTTTATAAAAACAAAAAGCCCCGACTGCTTATTAATTAACTAAAAAAGTAAAAACAAAATTTACTACTAGATACGAATAACGAAATATAATTTTAAATATTTGAAAATAAATTAAAGCATATAAAATTTCGCAAGGGATAAATTACGTTTGTCAAATGAAAAATCAGAATATTATATCTTACTTTCCCCTCTGGTTTGAACTAGTAGATGTCATATTTAAAAATTGTATATCCTATACAAGGAAACTCACCTTAGTTCAGTGCTCGCTAAACTGGTATTATTATTTAAATTGGACGAAGCCTAAGCCCCAAGTCGACCTACAAGTTTACATAAGTCGGCGACGTAAAATTTCACTATACAAAGTTTTAAATAAAGGTTATTTTACTTATTTTAAAAATTTATGATTTAAAAAATTACAATAAATAAATAGAGTGGTTTACCCCTTCAACATTTTTATCTCTTCCGCCGATCCAATCGCTTTCGCTTGACCTGACCGTTCCCGCTGCCGCCTATGCCTATATCCTTACCCTCCTCACTGCAGCTCCTCTCAGTTTCTGGTTAATTAAGACACTGTTTTGAGTGGCACTTACTGCGAACTAAATAAATAATAGCATCAGCTTTGGGGCTGGGCTCTGTAAATAAGTGAGTGGCCTTAATAAATGATAGAGTGCCCTCGATATTTTGGGAAAATTATGTGTCGAAAGGACACCATGTATTATGTATATTTAACTAGAAAAGCAGCAGCATAGAACAGTGATAGACTAATGGTTGAAACCCGGCCTCCCTATCAAGGGTCTGAGGTTCGAATCCAAAGCACGCACCAAATTTTTTTATAATTGTAATTATATTTAAAAATAATTATCGCTGCTTTATGGAAAACATCGTGTGAAAATCTATACACCTTAGAGTCCTCTAAGAAAAGTTCTCAAAGATATGTAAAATCTATCAAATTTTCACTTTATCGTCGCGGTGCACTATAACCTATCTCTCTCATTCAGAAACCCATACCCAGCAATGGGACATTAAACAACGACGAATTGGAATTCGCTTGTGAAACAATCGCTTCTTCTTTTATACGCCAGAAGTAGTGGACTACATGAGTCCACTTGATGATAAGAGACCGTCATGAACTTCTCTAATAAAATTAACAGTGTTTTATTAAAATTGTAGTAGCGAACAAGCATGCAACCTACCTAAAAGTTAGTGGTCTCTGCCATTATAATTAGATATAAATTTCCAGAATTAATTCCAGATAACTTTGGAGCTCTAACTCCATCAAAGACCGGCCACAGATGCGTTTCTACCCCTGAGGACTAAGTTGGAACGCCTCGGATAAGTGTAATTTCTCTCTCCTTCTCACATTTTTTCCACACGCTTCAAAACAAGACCACCACGGCGCTTAACATTGTTGAAGTGCCTACGGTATTGAACCATGAAAGATATGTTTTAAATGGATAAATATACATACCTTTCTTTTCACCTACCTGCCATAAATTACGTTAATCTGCCCACACTGTACGTTAATACCAAACTACGGCAATAATTCATAATCGATATATTACAGTAACCAAAATTGCGTCAATATAAACAGGCTAATTTAATTAATCCATTAATTAGGTGCTATTGACGAGGTACCGCGCGCAACACAAGTTCCGACGAAAACACGCGTTAACAAAACACGACTATAAGGGTAAAAACACATATAAGCGACATGACGTAACATCGTGGCAAGTTTCAACGTCGTGTAAGGTTCGGTTCACAAGTTATCACATATTATCAGTGGCGCATATTCGCATAATAGCACCGTTCATGTGTCGTTTGTACTTCAAAAAAACGTGCGTACGCGTTTATCACACATAATATATGTGTAAATGGCAAACATTTTGATGACCAAAAACTTGTAGTATAATGTCGTAACGTTACGATGTCCTGTCGTAAAATGACGTGCATCGGAAAAAATCACGATATCATCTCCGGCCAGACAGACATAGGAATGGTGAGTTTAGATTTCTGCTCTGGGTCTTAGTGTTTGTGTATTCGTCTTTGTGTGTCCATGGCAGCCACGACACAGGAGAAAATCCAACTGTTAGGCTATGATGATGCATGCAGGCACTGTTGATGCATTTCCTTATTTTTATTAATGCTTTTTTCGGATGGACTCGCCAATTGAATGATAGAAATGATTTAAATAACTAATTCTAAAAACGTCGTGATTTTTACGACGCACGACGTACGTTATAGATTTCCACGACGCGACATCGTGGTACACGACGTTGCAACATGCCACGTGTGACTCCGTCTCGTATGTATGTGTTTTAGCTGCACTTCATTAAAACATACTAGAAGTAGCAAACGATCAGGCAGTCTGTGTGCAAGGGTATGTTGCCACTCAGTCCATAGACCTTTGTAATCAACCCTAGATAGTCCTTCTTATCCTACTTGTGTTTGGATATAGGCGTAATTATAGCTTTGTAGGGGGGGGGGAGTAAAATACCCTAAATGGGCTAGCCTTATATTTTTTTTGCACATTGCAAGATGAAAACAAAAAACTTTGTATTCTTTCTCACACTTACTAAGGAGGGCAGTCCAGACCCCTAATATTCCCTCTGATATAGTCCATATGGTGCGTTGTTTGAAAAGCCTTGGATAATTATGTGTGCCTTCATACAATACATTATAGGATATTGATTGGCGTGTAAACTGTATGGTAGGGTGTACATATTAATTTGAGGTAAATCCGAACATACGTTTATGCGGCGGCAAATTCGATTAATGAACATTAAATGATGCGGTTTGGTACCGATGTCGTATCGGTTTTGCGATCTTAATTGGGTAAGGTATTCCAATGTACCATTTTATAAATGAAATGTATGGTAATTGGTTTATCTGAAGTAGCTCTAGATTCTGATTGGATCAAATTTGACATGGTATTCGATTTTTTTTTAAATATCTGTGTTATGGAGTTTTGTTTACCGCTTCTTCTCGATAACACCTAGCTAAGTGGAGGTAGATTTTTGACGCCCAAAATAATTCTGTAAGGGACTTTCAATAAAAATCGTTTGACTTTTTTTGGGATTAAAAAATGTTACGTGGTGCAGTAGTTAAAAAGCCTTGTCTAGATGTTGGGCACCCCAGTCCATGGTTCATTCACTAGGTGTCCTAGATGTAGTGACAAAGAAATGATAGATCAATCTAAATAATATGCTTATTATGCCTGAGTGAGTTACAAAACGCACCCCGAATAAACTACAGATTTTTTCAAAACAGAAACTTTCACATAGAAAAATGTTTTAATAAAAATATAACGAACGCGAAAGATTTATTTTCCAAATTACGATAATAAATGAGTATTTGATTTATGCCTTAATTAAGTTTACTACCATATCTTGCTATTATAATATGATCCTGGAAAATATTATAAATTCTTAAAGAAGCGACGGACAAACAGAATGCTGCTATTAATAACGCTTTGTTGTACAAGGTAACTAATATACTTTACAAAACGAACAAAAACTACTACACTACTAACAAGAATAGCTATATAACTAACTATCATACTCGTATTGAATAAAAATGCACAAGTTGTTTTAGTGAAATCTAAAAAAAAAGTCTTACAATTTGAATCCATCCTTGGTTCGACTGCAGTTGTTGCGCCAGTTTGTAGAACCAGTGTTCTACCGAGCAGGTATCTTCATCACACCTACCTTTTTCTAGCGTAAAGCAATTCTTGCGTTTTAGTGGAAGGGTGTGGTTGCAGGCTCACCTATATATAAGGCGATCATCTTAGTCTTGGGAGTAGCATGTGTGATACACTTTAGATAGAACCCTTGTTCTGTATAAAGTGGTATTCGGACGGATATAGTTACGAATGTCCATGGGCAGCAGTGTCCACTTACCAGGTGGACTGCATGTTCGTTTGCTACTTCAGTCCTTTAAAAAACAGGATGTTTAAGTAAAAGCCTAGAAAATGTCTTTGGATTTGAAACCATTCTTGGTTCGACTGCGTATTTTGCCCCAAAGGTACCACCGGCACACCTACGAAGCCTTTGAAGCAAGTGCTTTTAAAATAAATGTCATGGAGGATGTCATTTAAAAATTGATGCAATAGATACCATGCAATTTAAATTGAGTATGTTTCATTTATGGAAACATCCCCAGTGGTTTCGTTTTATTTTATCCAAATTTGTTTTTAAATCCCTAGCGTCAATCAGCTAGTTTTATTATAGAAAAAGCATATCAAATAACGTCCTTTTTCATACGGTAGTAGGATTTTGTAGGTGGTAGAACTCTTTATGGTTCGATTCCGGCAGCACCACCGCCACACATATTTCTGCCTAAAACAGCAGTATTGTACGCTGCTATGTACCCTATTTAGAGTTATAAAGACCCGTATCACTATACGTGGGTTTAGATCAACAGATCTAGAAAGTTAAGCAACGTCGGGTGGTTGGGGGTAGGATAGGGGACCACGAGTGGCTGAACTTCATGTGTTGCCGAGTTTAACCATCAGTCCTTGTTGTTATCAATGGACAGCCTTTAAACTTTTTAATATGTTACGGGTACTCACGATATGCGGTTTTGAATTTCTTTTTGCCGATATTTCGACCCAGTTACATGGATCGTGGTCACGGCCAAACTGCGGTGGCGGGGAGAAACCGTTGACAAGCACTAGTGGTAGATTAACCTATCTACCCTACGTCTAGTTAGTTTTTCTTTTTTAGGTTCCATATCACAACCCACAACACTAACCGTATCTTTACGCACCGAACTTTGCATTATTTGTGATTTAGATAAACTAACCACTGGACTAGCCTTTAAACTCTCGTCGGGGGCAATGTGGACCTTTTAGACGGACTTTTTACTTTATACTTAACAAGGTCAGTACAAAACAATACGAATAACGCATGATATATGAAACTAAATAGGGTGATTAAAAGTTAATGTAAGTCTGAAGTTCGAACAAAGCATTCCATCCATCCATTCCTCAGCAAAATCTCCATAAGAGGAGGACCATCCTCCTCTTTAGGAAATTTTAGCCATGATATGCATGTTGGTGACCGCAGTAGGTGTAGACGCTGTCACCCATTCACTGGTTTAAACTACTTCTACAACTCTACGAAATAAAATATCCAGTAAAATTTTTCACACTTAAGAGCTATATTCAGCATTGTGTCTATTTGTACACAGTGGGCAATAGATATAAGCATGTCAGCTGATTTCCGCTCTAATTTATGGCTTCATAAATCCACATTAAACGGTCGAGCGTACGATTTGAAACAACAAAGGCACAATAAAAGGGAAAGGAGCCAATCGACCGAATAAAATTACATTGTATGAAAATATACGTTTCCATTGCACTCATTTGAGGCAGGCAAATAAATTTAAAATGTCTAACACGGCAATTGTTTTTAAGCGATTTTTTTATTCACACTATTAAATATTTAATTGACTTACGGTTTGCGGAGTAGTCAAAAGAGTAGATAATTACGCAAAGGTTTCCAGTTCGAACTATATTAATATGAGTAATTTAGATTTCAGGTAGAAAAAAGTCTATGTCACGCTACTAACTTTATCTTACAATTAACTTTGTTTATTTGACGTAAAAAACAGATATCGAGAAATTATTTATTACTACCCATGAACAGCTATTACATTTTACCTAAACCTAACGAACGCCTAAATTTAAAATCAGCCTTCAAATCACATAGTAAATTCACAGTTATTATAAAAAGAAAAATGCAGTTGCTACGGTGGTACCACCGCAGTGAAATTACGCTAAGATGTACCTCCTTTAGAATTATAATATTAATTACATGACCAAAATCGTTTTGAGAAGAATGGAAACGCACTTTTCCTTGCGCCGTATGCACTAATAATGACACCGGAACCCGCTAATTATTGCGCTCGATGGCCCTTGTAACATTGTACTCAGATGACTAAACTATGTGCCAACTTAGTCCTTATTAGAAGCGACACACCTGTGATTACTAATACTCAAGCATAGGGGTATTTTATAGTGTCGGTTAGTTTCTTGTTGTGGTTTTGAAATTCACCACTCCTCTCTGTGCGGATGTCGTAGGAGATGAGAGAGAACATCCCAGCACAGGCAACGGCGTCTTCCTGTGTAACATCAACGCCCAGAAGTTCAAGTTTATGATTTTTCGAAGTAACGCTGATGTTAGAAATTTTTACTTTCTTTTACGGTGAAGTAAGACACTGTGAGGATTTTTTCCAATCCACAGTAGACTAGTGTGGAAGACTATGGCATAAACTTAAAATCCTTATTTTGAGGAGACACATCCAGGACTCGGACGATATGTTTTACAGGGTTGAATTAACAAACAAGCATGCAACCCACCGGAAGGTAGATGGCTAATACCGTCCACAAACAGTTGTAATCAACTCGAGTTGAAGTTTCATCTGAGGTCGGCCACGGATATGCTATCCCTAGGGACTGAGTTTTAACGCCTCAAATAAATGTATTCCCATTACCGCATCCTTCTAAGTAAAACACAGCGTTTACACTACTGTTATTAGACAGAAATAGGTATGACGATGGTACCTCAGAGACGAACCACGAACGGTTCTACCTTTAACCAGGCTTCACTCGTGAAAAACTTGGTAAAACTTTCAATTCCTTGTTTCACATAAAATATATATATTTTAAGTCCAAACCATGTATCAAGCGCACATGTTAACACTTTCAACGGTAACACTATAAATTTCAGACGAACGCTGTTTACACATAAATAAATCGTTAATCGTATGCACTCGCCAGCCGATTGGCAGGACATAAGCGCACGGAGTTGGCTTCCATCCAAAATAAGTTGATAAATTGACATTAATTAAAATTTAAAAGAAATACGTGACAGTAATGTGGTAAAGGAATTAAAATACTCTGTGACTGATTGGAGGACTTCAGTCCTCCAATCCTATCTGAGGATGATAAGAAATTAAAAAACATTAAAACAAAAGACCCGACTGCTTAAAAGGGATTTTTTGTTCATAATGTAAGTATTAATTTAACGCTTATATGAGTTTTTGTCAAAATACTCAAATAAAAGTATTAGATTGGTCTATTCAATAAAAATTAAATACTAGTAGTATTTAATTTTTACTTTCATTTGATACCCATATTGTCGTAATAGCAAAAAAAAATCTCTCTCCCACTCTCCCCTTTTTTCCCCTATTTCCAGGCGCCATTTTTAAAAATTATATAATCTATGTCACATTCTTTACTGAGACGATTTTAATGATATGTCATACGTCACAACCCGTCAAGCCGTTTGGGCTATACCGCGTGCCAAAGAAACGGACATACGCTCGAAAAACATTACCCTCCTTCTGACGCAGTCAGGTCGAAATATATTATATTTGTTGAGTACCTACTTAACGACATTATTGCCTACTTAAGTAGTCACCGTCTCCTATGGGCATTTGCAACACCAGAGGAGTCGCTAATGCATCGCAGGCTGTGAAGGAGAGCTCTATCTTCAACTATCTTGAAGAGTCTCATATTATAGCGCTACGTAAATACCTCAGGAGGATGCACGTTCGCGGCAGCAAAGAGCGTGCAAACCGAGCCGTGGAAGACCGCCACGAGTCTAGTTGATGCGGATGGAACCTCATCCTTCAATTAGCATGTCTTGTATTAGAAGTGTTAAGTGTTAAGCTATATTCTACGTCCAATGTATGTGAAGAGTAAGATTTTACTACATGCGCGATTACTTGTGTATGATAAGAAAAAGTTAAGCAGATAAAGTACTGCTATGTTCAGATTACTCTAGAAGAGTTCTTACTTATTTAGGGTTGATTAAATATCAGTCTCACATCGTAATGTACGTATATCGAAAAATGTACTGTGTCTGTAAAAGGAATGAAAAAATGTATTCAGTTGCAACCTGGCACGATTCCAAGACGCTACCACATTGAAGTAATGAGTTATTAGTGTGTTCGATTGTCCTGAATAGATATAACATTAGATTCTCAGCATGTTGATATAACAGTAATAAACAACGCATATGAAGTGTGTGTAGCCGGGCCGCGTGTGTATTTTACTGGTCTGAAACTTAAGTAACGTCCTGCGCGGTCAGTAGATGGATGGGTGGCTGCTGGTTGCTAAACATGGAACAGCACGGAAGTGCGTCAGTATTCACGTTGAACTGTCAATCCCAGTCTATATTAATAAACAACAGTTGTGATACTTTGTTGATTTGCGGGTGGTTTCACAGCCTTCGACAAGGGTTGGCCAATATGTCCTATCCCCTTCACCAGTCCACATTGGAGCTGACTGATGAAGTATAATCCACGGCTATTTGAAAGATGAGATGGAAACTTTGGTTAAACAAAAACATCTTAATTATCAGATTTAGAGGTTAAATGTAAAATCACTAACAATATTGCGGTCCATATACCGCAGAGATCTCATAGCCATGTAACCGAATGGAAAATAAATTATAACCCAATTTGGCTTCAAGTGCTCGTGACTAAGTTAAAACTCCTTATATCATTTTATACATACTACATCACCCAATCATATCACATAACCCGTTCAAAACGAACAAACCGTTGTTCAACACGCTCTATCATATTAAAATCAAATCACAAATATAACTAGTTTTACCACCAATCAGCTCTGTCCGTTCATTTTGTCCATTTGACCCAAATGTGTCCAGCTTCAACTGAAACGGTAACCCTACACGTATCTGTACTGACATTACGTGTTACGCGCTTCCATATGCACGGTGTATAACGTTTAATGGTTCGTCCGAATGGTCACGAATGGTGAGCGGTTAGCGAGTTAATAGATGGGCCATTATATTAAACTAGTAAAGTTCTCTGGACAATTGTATAGTTCAGATATGTAAACAACACTACGTTATAGTTTTGAACTAAGCACAAATTTTGCTTTTTAGATTTACAAGTAAATTATAATCTTTTCTTTCTTTTCTCGTTTTTCTTTGCATTCTCTGTCAAAATAGAAAATGCTTTGAGTTGCCCGCGAAAAAGTTGGTTGCAGTGATAATTTTACTTCAACAGTGAGTATCGTGATAACTGAATATTCACGGAAATCAAATAAAATAAATAATGTTTGGTTTATAATGACAATCATAGTTTAACCATGTGGTAAAATCAATGTAACTCGAGAGGGGTCTTTTTTTAACGTAAAGCAGTTTTTGCGTTTCGCTGAAAGGGTTTGGTGGCCGGTTTACTTATACATACAGGAGGCGATCTTAGTCCTTGGGAGTAGCAATACATCTGGGATCGATTTCAGACAGAATTTTCAATACGTTCAATATGAATTTAATGACAGAACCGGAATATCAAACGGACAAAAAGCAAACCAAAAATCATTAAAGCTTTTAAAAATGCTCAATTACACCGCTACTCATTGGACGCAGCTTTAGCGGACGTTTGCTTCATTATGTATACCAGACATTGCTGATTAGTGAACGCGATGCACAGACACGACCTCTCCATTGAACGACAGATTATAATATATTAACACGATGTCGCACCAAACTCCTCTTTAGTAGCCACGTCTGAAGATTTTGATCCGATTATTCAACTAGTGAGGCAGAATAAAAACGGTACGGCTCAGACTTATAAAGTTAGACTTCACCTCATTATAATTCGTTATTTAAATATTTTTCTTAACCAAGGTTGCAAGGTTATAAGAAATCATACTTTTTCGATTTTCCGGGAAAACTGCTGAAAATTTGGGGAAAAATGCAATCTAGGATTAGCAACGTCGTATTGCGATATTAAACTTTGAAAAAAAAAAACGGCACTGTGGTGCAAGTTTGTTCACATTGAACAAAATGTCAGTAGAATTGTAATCAATATAACATTAAAATCTGTAGAGTTGTATGTACTTACGATACTTGCAGTGTGACTTCGTTTAACAATGGAGGCTTACCTGAAAATAAGGAAGATTACGTTAAATTTGATAATACCTATCGTAATTGATCGAAAAAGTTAAGAAACGCCGCCGGCGGTCAAGGTTTGGATTGGTGACCGCTGGTGACTCAATATATCCATTAATTCAATTGTCCTAATTGTTATCATTGGGTTATTAGTTATTAAAACTTTTTTAAATTTTGATGAAATCTTGTTAAATTGTTTTTGGAACTTAAAGACTGTGAACTGTGACAACAATTGGTCATTTTTTCTGACTGTTGCTTTAAAACCACAGGTTTTTAAATATATGTGTTATGCAAGTTATGGAGTTTCTTTCGTTGTTACATATGATAAAATAGTGGTTTTCCAAGCGAAGTTGTAATATATTTTTAACGGTCAATAATAATTATATAAATATAAAGTGCTTACTTTGAATTAAATATTTTTGATTTCGGTTACGACTACCTAACTTTAAACCAGAACACAACAGCGCGTAACACTACTGTTAATAGGCGGAAATAGGTGTGGCGGTGGTGCTTCCGGAGTAGAACCATCACCACCAAACAAAGAATTCTACCACCTTCAAACTTTACCGGACCACGAAAGGTTCTACAACCCTTAAAAATCATATTTTGTTCCTCCTATGCCATAAAAACAAACCGTGGTCAGTTTTACACGACTAACCTAAGTCTTACATATAGGTATATAAGACTTACACTTAGGGAGTGTAGTGAAGTCCCCAATTTAGACTACACAAGATCGAGATACTACAATTGACAGATATATGAGTTCGCCGGCGCCGGCGCACATTCCGCGAGAAAGGGGAGAGGGGGGGAGACGTGAACTTTGTGTGCGATGCGATTCTGTTCTAACTATGAATGAAGTTATGGTATGTATTTTTTTAGAATTTCAGAAATCTACAACTGATTCATTACTTTATAAAAATATACTAGCCGAAAACGGATCTTTTGATCAATTTGGAAAAAATGTGTATTGCGTCATTGTAAGGATTTTTTTACATTGAATTAACGAACATGCAGTCTATCTGATGAAAAGTGGTCCCTTCCGCTCCTGGAGATCACATCTTCATATAGAACAGGCGTTCTACCTGAAGACAGAACAGAATGAAGACAGACAGGTGTGTTGCTACTCCCGAGGACTAAGATGGTAGTCTCATGTTAAAGTGATTCAGCAATCACACTCTTCACGCTAGAAATAGGTGTCGTCAAAGCGTTAACGTTCTTCCTTGCAATGTATGCAGAATTATTAATTTTGTTTTTCAAATAAGATATGGCATTTGCGTATGATTTACAAATGGCAGATTTATGATAATATTAATCAGTGTTATGAACCATTTGTGTTATAATTATCTCAATCAGCTTCACAGAATAGGTGCGTCCAACCGAAAAATCCGATAACCAATTTATCTGCGATTGGTATTTGTAAATTAATATGTATTTCTGTTAACAAATCATTTTGGAAATGTAAATTGTATAAATATTGTTCAAAATGAATTGCCAAATGAGTTTAATGTTTGTTGTTTTTAAGCAAACTGTTACTTGTTATTACAATAATTATATATATTTTTTTTAATACAAAAAACCTTCCCAAAGGTTTGCAGAAAGTTTGTTTTTCTTATGTGTGTGTTTTTGTCTATGATTGGGGTGAGTACATAGCATAAGGAGACCGGCTCAATCGCTTCTACTACATAAACTACAGACCTACGTTATGTATTTGTCTCCAGTACAAGGTACCGAGTATCAACTCACCAACAGCTCGTCATCCGCAATGTATGCAGAAACATGTCCTGCCATGTTTATGTGATGTCACTCGTCCCTCATTCATTGTGGAATATTCATCGTGTCATGTCCTTTGAAGGATGTTTTTGGGGTACGACAGTATAGCTTTTCGCTTTGTTAAACTTAACTGGGAATCGAATTTGGGACCCAATGTTTTGCATTGTGAACTGTGGAACGTAGGTAATGAAGATGTGTAATTTTGAAAGTTTATGTCAACCTTTCCATTCCATTCCATCTCAGTCCTCAGGGGTAGCAACGCATCTGTGGCTAACCTTAGGTGAGACGTTGATCTTATCAAGGGTTGATTACAAATGTCCATGGGCGGCAGTAGCCACTTACGATCAGGTGGACTGCATGCTCGCCTACTTCCGTACTATAAAAAAAAGAAAAATATATTAATATTATAAAGGCTTTGCTTCTTTGTTTGAAAGCGCTAATCTCAAAAACTACCTATTGAAAAGTTATTTCTGTGTTGAATAGTCCATTTATTAAGGAAGACTATAGGCTACATAACATCACGCTACGTTTGTTTGTTTTTTTCTTATTTAATAGCAGGCGAAACTGCGAAGTACAGCTATTTATTAATATACAAGTTCAATCTAAATAATAGTTACTATCCATACGTAAACCAAAAAGCGTTTACACAGACAACATTCGAGTTAATTCTATAAGTATCCGTGATCTCGTAAAGCGGGATCAGGATACGGGACCGCACGGGATTAAAATGGGTTTTGGCAGCCACTAACGGGATAATTTTGAAGTCATGGTAGATGATATGATGCTTTTTGGTATCACCGTCAAATTTGAGTAACAAGACATATAATAATCAATATAAAAAAAATAAAAAAAAATACACATATTTTCTGTACACCCTTAAAGTAAGCACAAACTTAAAATGTTAAAGGTGGCGTACTCGTTGGTTCCGCTGCGGGGGTACCACCTTCTCTTACACCACTTTTTCTGCCTATTAAAGTTAGTCTTTAGCAGCTGTGTTCTGTCTTAAGGGTTTGGTAAGACATCGGCACTTATCCGAGGCGTTCCTACTTAGTACTAAGGGGTAACGTTTTGTTGACGACTTCAAGTAGGATTTTCATCTTATTTGGCGTTGATCACAGATGGCCATGCGGTTGTAACCATTTACAATCAGGTGAATAAGATGCATTGCTATAATATAAAAATGCTAGTAACTAGTAACACTACTTGCAAGTAGGGAAATATAACCACAAAACAACAGCTGCTATACTTGTTCCGAACACATGAGTGTTCTCAACGCTGATAAGGTCAGTATTGTTATACTATGTAACAATATTGTTATTGTTATTCCACCTTTTGTGATGTAACAATTGTTGTAACAATATTTTGCGGCCCCTTTGTCCTACATCCTGCAATATTTCGCAGAGTATCGGATATCCGAAATTGATGTTTTTTTAAAGGAAAAAGAAAAAACATTTGAAACATAATTTTGCATGCTTTTGAATTTAACAACTTACATCGCACATAATTGCATAAAAATAATTTGGAGGACATAATAAGTGAAGACATAGAAGTTTCTATATTTTGCAGAAATATTCGTCTGTTTGAATGTGTAATTGAAAACTGCTGAATTTATTTTAGAATTAGAATAGAGTAGAATTGATTAAAGAAGAGTTTTCAAATAGAGACCACGTCTGAGCAAAAGATTACAGGCCGCCTACCGACCAGGTGGAGTGACCTGAAGAAGACGGCAGGCCACCACTGGATTCAGATGGCGCAGGACCGGTCGGAGTGACGCAGATTAGGGGAGGCTTATATCCAGCAGTGGATTTTCAAGGGCTGATGGATTCCTTTGATAGTACTCCGGTTGTGAAACCGGAGTACTATCTGAAGCCGAGGATAGATGCGTCGCCAGACCCCAGACTAAGATGTCGCCTATGTATAAGTGAGCCGGCATTCACAGCCTTCATCCGTAACGCAAGACTTGCTTCACGCTAGAAATAGGAGTGGCAGTGGCCCCCGGTCAAACTGTAGCACTTCTTCTACCTTTTGATATGTCTAGTCTCAAAACCTGAATTTTACTACACTCCAGTCATAATATACATACCTATTTTATAAAATAATTAAACTTATTATTTACCAACTTAATGCTTAGAAATGAAGGAATTCGCACGTAAAGAAATTTAGTTAAATTTTCTAAAACGTACACTAAAATCGCTAAAGTTAAAACCGGCGACGTCAGTGGTGCGGTCAGCGATCCATTAGCCTCCCAAATTAGTTGGAAATAGCAGTTTCTAATTAAAATAGTTCATTGATTTATCTCACAGAATACCGGCTGAGGGTTTCATCCGAATAATGCTAAAGATCCGATGGATATTGCCGATTTTTTACAGCAAATCCCTTATCTAATTTTTTAATATTATAAAGGCACAAGTTTCAGAAAAATGTCTGAAGTTTGTTCCTATTATTAATATATTTATTATATACTAGCTGAGCTCGCGGTTTCACCCGCGTTAAAAAGAAATGTAACGTGACATACATAAACATTATGCATGCAGCGAAAGCTCTCATTAGAAAAAAAAACCCCGATTTTGAAACAATCTTCATTGCTGCTCCGTTCCTGTTGGTCTGAGCGTGATGATATATAGCCTTCCTCGATAAATGGGCTATCTAACACCGAAAGAATTTTTCAAATCGGACCAGTAGTTCCTGAAATTAGCGCGTTCAAACNNNNCAAACTCTTCAGCTTTATAATATTAGTATATATTAGATTATTATAAAGATGAAGTATACGAGGATGGATGGATGTTGGTTACTCTTTCATGCAAAAACTACAGATTGGATTTGGATTAAATTTGGCGCACTAATATGGGTACGATTAAGTCATTGGATATTCTCAACTGTGCTGAACAAAACCTAAGGGGGCAGAGCTGCAGGAAAAATTAGCCAGCAAGCAGAAATAGGTGTGGCAGTGGTGTCTCTGAAGTCGAAACACAAATATTCTTCTACCTTCAACGTGGGTGACAGGTTAGCGATCCTGACTGTACTTAACGTCGCTCAACTGTAGCTGTAAGTCGGTCAAAATGTATAAGTTACTTTATATTATACTTTGCATGAAAGTTTTGTCAAAATCGGTTCAGCCGTTTCTATGTTTAAAATTTGCGTTAAAGACAGACAAAAACTTATAACCCTATAATATAGTGTTATAATCATTGACGTTACGGTGCCAATATTTTGACAACTCAGTGACACCGTTCCTGGGATTCGAACCCTGGACCCCCAGAATGGCTAGTCGAATTTCGTACCACCTCTCTATTTATAGCTACAATTTCCCTTTCGCTACCCTAACAATGCGTTCACCAGTACAGCTCGATACAGTGGCTGCACACACACAAAGAGCCTCATTGGCGTGGCTCTCCATGCAGCAACCAGCTACACTATAATTCTTATCAAGTCGCTACAAGTTTCAAAATTGTACAACACACTACCTAGCTTGTGTGTTGTACTGTACATCGTTGTGCGATATGTGCATACATCAAGATACAGCGTTCCAGCCAAATCGCTTCCGATTTTCGAGCGTGAATTCGAATTTAATTGTTGTGGTTGGTTTTGTCTGATGCTATCTCAGTTTTAATGTGGAAATGTGATGAATCTGTCACTCGCATGATCACACGTGTGTTGGATATTGCAACTTAGGGGTAGTACCGCATCTGTCTGGTGGACTGCATGCTCGCTTGCTACTTCCATGTTACAAAAGACATGCGGTAAGTTATCTGTTATTTTAGTGCCTAAAACAACAATCCTTCAAACGTGCATAGGCCTCTTGGTTTTTTTATACTTTAAGCTAAGGATAACACAGACGGGCTACCTAATGTAAAGTAGTCACCGTCGCCTATGAACATTTGCAACACCAGAGAAGTCGCCAATGCATCGCCGGGTGTGAAGGAGAGCTCTTTTCGCACCTTTTTTGAAGAGCCCCATGTCATAACGCTCCGGGAATACCTCAGGAGGAAGTTCATTCCACGTCACACAAGATGTCAACTGAAGGGTAACGGTCACGAATATGTCAACTTGGGTAATTTGGAAGTGTTTCAATCGATATAGAATAGATAAGCAAAGTTGAAAGCAGAATGAAATTGGAAGGTGGCAAAATTTTATGCGCGCTACTATATTTCGGTGGTGACGTCAAGTAGTCAAATTACATACAATTTTTATAAATAAATCCCTTTTTTCGTTTATTACGGCATTACGCGTGAACGGATGGAGCCATTCTCCTAATCCTTGTTTTTTGTTTGTTTTTAATATAAGTATATGGCGTTTGACATAATCGTCAATCTTACCAATTCGATTTTAAAATTCATAGTTAACACATGACTAAGTCTGTCGGGTCAGTTAGTTTATACCGTTGTCACTGTTTTCCTGATTGACTCAGATATTTTTTTCGCATTAATTCTAGCTTTGAACACTTCTATGTTAGTTTTTTTTTATTATATACTACGGAAGTAGCAAACGAGCATGTAGCCCACCTGATGGTAAATGGCTACTGCCGCCCATGAACATCTGTAATCAACCCTAGGTAAGATCAAAGTCTCATCTAAGGTTAGCCACAGATGCGTTGCTGCCCCTGAGGACTGAGATGAAATGCCTCGGAACAATATGTCTCCCTTACCACACCCTTCAGACCAGAACACAGCAGCGCATAACACTGCTGTTATTAGGCAGAAATAGGTGTGGCGGTGGTGCTTCCGAAGTCGAACCACAAACAGTTACTTTGATTCATACAGTTATATTAATAGGTATCTCCTTAGTGCAAACCCATAGCAATTTGCACTCAATTATGGAACCGGCGCCCGTGAATTGGCGACAGACAATGGATATGCAATTAATTTCAATGCCTGTATTACCCCCGCGTGACATACGTTTGAATGGAAGAGACTTGTGTATATGAGCTTAGAATCTTGTCAAACCGAGCGTACTTGATCTTAAATTATACGTAGAAGTTAATAAGAACTAAAGTTATATTGGAATAAGTATATTAGATTTTAAAGATCACTTCCTTGATAAAATAACAGCAAGGAAAGCTAAACGTCTAATAGTTTAAAAAAAAATGTGTCCGTGTCAATTTATATACAGCAGAAGTGAAATTTCTGAAAAGTATTCTACTAGAGATTGAGATGGATATAGATAAGACTTATGCTCTTTTACAAATCACTGCAGCCCATATTTGGACATTTTATTCCGCAAACCTGACTAAAGACATTTTATACCAGACTTAAGCTCTTATACAAACTACTAAGAAAAATCTGCCGCCCGTGGACATCTGCAATCAATCCCAAATAAGTTTAGAGTTATATCTGAGATTAGCCATTGATGCGTTGCTACCCTTGAGGACTAAGTTGGAACGCCTCGGATAAATATGTCTCCTCACGTCCTTCAGTCCAGAACAGAGCGGCGCGTAACACTGATACTATGAGGCAGATATAGATGTGGCGACGGTGCTTCCGAAATCGAACCACAAAGAGTTGTACTATCTTTAAATTTATGTATGGACTAGTATTTATGTATGTTCTACAACAATATTTGCATTAGAGGTGATAAATCATTTCCAGCGTTAAGCCTATATATCCGTTGCAGATACACGTTAGCGCAGTATCTGGGCGCGCCGGTAGATATCAGGTCGATTGCGGCTACGCATGCTTCCTGCTAGACCATAGATTGACTATTGACTATTTTATTCTTGGGTTTGAATGCCTATGGTCGCGGTCCCATTGTGAGCTATTTAATTTTAGGTAGTTAGCAACTTGTAGATAGTTAACTTTGACTAATCACTCGTTGTCAGATCCATTGATAAAAAATGAAAGATAGAAGAAGATAAAAAATATTGTAAAACGAAAATATATTTCGAATTTCTTTTTATTTTTTTGAACCTAACGATAAGGCAGACGGGCCACCTGATGGAAAGTCACCGTCATTTATGGACATTAGCAACAGAGGAGTCACAAATGCATCGCCGGCTGTGAAGGAGAGCTGTTTTTGCACCTTTCTTGAAGAACTCCATGTCATAGCGTTCCGGGAATACCTCAGGAGGAAGATTATTCCATATTTCGAATATCTTTTGAATAAAAAATCAAAAAGTCACCTTAGTGGCTCGCTAGTTAATAACTTGTACTTAGCCCTTTAGCGGTGTTGGTGGCTGGATTATTGTAGTTCTCGTAGTAATAGAGTGAACCGAAAGCTATAAAACTATTATATTAGCATTTTTGTTTCACCTTACAGATAAAATTTTCATAAGTTATTTTTCCTCAATCTATCTAGTATTGGAATGGTGAAGTACCATTTTTAAACGTTTTTTTTTTTGCCCACGTGATGTTAAGTGGTCACTGTCGCGTAAGGATATCTGTAATCATTTTCGTATAAAATGGGTGCCACTTGAAGTCGATCACAGATGCGTTGCTACCCCTGAGAAAGTTACTTGTCTTTGTCTTTCTCCTTGTCTACGGAGAAAGCTTACGTAACGATAGAGAATCATGCATACATTAATACATACATGTTATAAAATGTATACGCATTACTGTACATCACATATATTTGCAAAAAAGATCGTTTGAAAGACATAATAAGAGAATAATATTAGACATTTCTGACATTTTTAGACCATTTGTATGCCTGTTTTTGTGTTTAAAATTACATCAAACCAAAACAACTGAATTTAATTTAAAGTGTTGAAATGTATTTATAGTCCGTATCTTGAGCTATTTCTATTTTATAAAAAACCGGCCAATAGCGAGTCGGATCGCGCACGAAAGGTTCCGTAACATTATCTATAAAAACGGCAAAAAGAATGGGAGCCCCCCTTAAATTATTATTTTATTTTAATTTAATTATTTATTATTATAGTGAATACGTAACTAAATATTATGTAAACATTTCAAACGTCTACATATTGCCGTTATTAATATCGAGCAAAAATATCACGTTTGTTGTATGTGAACCCCCCTTAGATATTTAATTTGTTCTGTTTTCAGTATTGGTTGATATAGCGGCAACAGAATTACATCATCTGTAGAAATTTCAATTGTCTCAAATCTCGGTTCATGAGATACAGACTGACAGACAGACGGACAGACAGACAACGGAATCTTAGTAAGTGGGTCGTTTTTATCCTTTGAATATGAGACCATAAAAAATGGTCGTTTACTTTGATTTTATAAAAAAGACGTCGTAGGTATGAAACCCTTAGCACGTTTACATACATTATCTTTGCCTTTCAGTAAAGTATTGCTCTATGACCAAGATCACGATCCAAGGCATAATGCCCATTGATATTCTAATGCCTTATAACGGGATTGGAGTCAGGATATCCGGGTTGAAAGCGACGTTTATACTTAGTGTGTTTGCAACGAATCTGATGTGAAAAAAAGATAATTAGGTAGTAGAATCGTTAGTGGTTCAACACCGGACCAACGTCTTATCAATTTCAGCCTATCAGAAGTAGTATTGCCTAGCATTGCTAGGCACTGCTGTGTTCTGGTCTGAAGGGTGAGGTACGAAAGATATACTTATCCGAGGGATTCCAACTTAGTCCTCAATGGTAGCGACGTATCCGTGGCTAGCCTCAGGTGTCCATGGGCGGCAGGGGACACTTACCATCAGGTGGACTGCATGCTTATTTGCTACTTTAGTTATATTAAAAATATTTATGTTTATGTACTTATAACTCGGATAAATGCAATAGACTGGGATTAATATCGTTCTGATATACTTTAAAGTAGAAAAACGAGCTTGTCGCGGCTTCGTCTGCTTGGGTCACGTACCACAGTACAAAGTATCCTATGTTTTAATCCAGGCCATAAACTATCTGTGTGCCAAATTTCAGCCA
Organism: Cecropterus lyciades; assembly: GCA_002930495.1. Lineage (NCBI taxonomy): Eukaryota > Metazoa > Arthropoda > Insecta > Lepidoptera > Hesperiidae > Cecropterus > Cecropterus lyciades. The sequence continues at coordinate 699,644 of MOOZ01000446.1, read as the reverse complement.
AATCCAACCAGTAGTTTTTGCATGAAAGAAACACACATACATTCTAACAAACTTTCGCATTACTTTATAAAATTAGTACGAAGTAAGATTAAGTTGTTGGTAATTTGAATGCATAACTATATACCGAATATTGTCAATAATTTTAACGGCTCTTATACATTTGCCCATTTCTAGTTTAAGTATTTCATTTATATGTACTTGTTTCATTTAATAACAGATTTTTATTCGAAGCTTTAAGTCGCGCCATCTTTGTCATTTATGGTGAACTAAAAAGACTCTTAGATCCCTACGTATTGGGAATGTAAAAAGCTTCATACGATTTGCACTAGATGGCGCTTTTCCCCTTAAGCTTTCGCATGTCAATCGCTAATCGATTCTTTACACTGAATTATTATATTAAGCAATTTACGTAAGTCGTGAAAATGTATATATTGACATATATATTAGTAAATGTGTAAGTATATTTTATAGAAATCATAAAAAATACTTCATTCATAATGAATTAAATTAAAGTAAACGATTAATACGAATATCACAATTCAGTTTTTTTCCTCGCTTAACGTAACAATTAGTGGATACTAATTGGTACGTTAAGCGACTTTAATATATTTATTCCAGCCAAGTCTAATATCAGTGTTTATTAAGTTTTTTCCTCGTATCAATTAAACACTATAATATATATTTATTACGACCAAGTCTACAAGTAAGACAAACGATTGAAGTTATTTCACTTAACTTAACAGTTTATTCAAGGAATTAAATGACACCTACCTGTACAGCGTCATCGAGGCACCGTCCCCAGGCATCGCTGCGGTCCACCAGCGAATTCCATTTGTCCGCCAGTTTCGCCACCTCCCGGCGGATGGAGCGCGCCAGCTCGCGGGCTTGCTCCTCCGCTGAACGGTACCCTCGGGAGTCACCTTCGTTGTCGCGTGATGCTGTGAATAGAGGGATACAGTATTATTAAATAGAAAACATCATTTAATGTGATAATATATAAATTTCATATTTCGCTATAACAGTCTGTAGTGCTTCAAGGCGGCTTCAAACGGCTTCAAGTTGGACCTTAATAATTTATTTATTTATTTACATCGCCAACATTCTGTTACGATGTACAGAAAACAAAGAAAAACAATATGATTAAAAGCTAAATGTCAGAACTATTACAGGCGACGACAACATGGAATGCAACAATCACATAAACTAAACATTGAATATAAAATATCAAATTTAAAGTTAAAATCAAAATACGCAAACAAATTATCCACAAACATACAAAATGGTAAAATGAAAATTAAAAATCAACATTAATTAACAGTATGAAGAAGTCAAAGCAGAATACAACAAACCAAAATGTCAACATTTTATTATTTTGCTTTAGGATATTTAAATAACGATAAAGATATGTTGTGGGTAAAGGAGTTTTGGTTCCAGTTTTCACTATCGTAACGCACAATAGGTTTATAAGTATGCAATAGATTTTAAAAATATTTTTTATAAGCATAATAAGAAAATACGCCAACCGCCACGACCCTAATACTACTTCATAATGACAGGCTGGTTACACCTTTTTCATCTATTACCTTAATTGTAATGTTCCAGAAACATCGTTTACAAATTCTGTGCACTAAGTGCAGCAACTTAGTGCAACATCAACATACGCCATCTTATAAGAAGCAAATCCGTTACAGATGTGTAACTATTCTGATATTGTTTCTCTAATATATTTTGTATTATAATCATAATGATATCATTATCTTATATATAAAATTCTCGTGTCACAAAGTTAGTTACCTTACTCCTCCGAAACGGCTTTACCGAGTTCTACCAAATTTTATATGCATATTTAGTAGGTCTGAAAATCGGCTACTATCTGTTTTTCATACCCCTAAGTGATAAGGGTTGTTCACCCTTAACATTTTATTTTTTACATTTTTTTTTATTTTTCTATAATGTGTTAAAAATACATACAACCCTAAATTTTTACCCTTTTATCACCAACCTCTATTTTTATAGCCGTTTTGGTAATTTAATCATTTATATGGCAAAACAACGTTTTCCGGGTCGGCTAGTTTAATATAGACTTCATAACTTTCAACTGAAATACAGGCTCAAAACGTTATTTTATCTAGGTATATTCAATGTTTTACAAAGTTGAATATTGAAATTTCTCCCATACTTTATGACAGAGCTATTTAAGCGACATTCCTATAGAAAAATTCAATAAGCTTTAACAAGAGCACGTTTCGCGTCGTTTGCTATTATTGTCTTGTAATTTCAATATCGTGAACACAATTCATTGCTGTTCGCAAGTCGAATGCGTCTTGCAGTTAAAATTTCTCGTGAAATATTCACAAAAAGCTGGAATTTAATAATTACGCCGTTACTTACACTCGGAGGAGTTCTACGGAATTTTAACGGCTCGATTGTACGATAATATAATTTAATTAATACCAATTCACATGGATTCATGCGTATTTTTCGTAGTTTTATCTTTGGATATATATTTTGACTTTATTGCCAGTTATCGTATTAAATAATAACATGTCCTACAACTACAAATAATACTAAATATGTAAATTCACTGTGTACTAATGTTATACAAAACCATTTAAAAGATAAAATCAGCCGGCGTTATATACACGAACCTATATTCATTATTTAGTGTTAGCTAGTACGTATTAGAAACGTAATGAATTTATAAACAACAAGCTTTGATAACATCTTAACCTATACCTTTCAATTTAAAATCAAAAAGGATCATTGTGTATTGTGTGACACAAGATGTAATACGTATAACTGAAACACCAGTTCACCTCTTTTATTTCATCAACATAAACAACCGTCACGCACTTGGCCGGCGCGGTGGGCTATGATCTGAGCCCCTCCCACCCTGAGAGGATACCCGTGTCCAGTAGTGGGTCAGTAATGGGTTGACGGCGAAATAAGTAACTACATCAACAAAGTATATTTAAATTGATTTTATTAATCCAAATGCCTGCTACGGGACGCCTGGAAGATGTTAAACATAGTGTTCGTACAAGCAATATGCATAAAAGACAAGATTGCGACAGGAACTAAATATATAGCACAATGAAAATAACGCCGTCTACAGTACACCTGTTTAGTTTTGTTCGATACTTAATAGTTCCAAAGAAATATAACAGATGGCGCTAAAATAACGCGCCTATAGATGTTTCACGTCAATAACAGTTGCTAATTAAAATATACGGATCGTTTCCAATTGAACACATTTCAATACGTTACATTCAGTGTATTTTTATTGTTATTTATTTTGCCGGCAAGTACGCGTATAGTAGCCAGTAATAAAGCCACTCGAGCGAGTATGCAATTCAGCGCGAATGAGGCATTCAAAGAGAAATGCAGTACTTCATAATTTTGAATTTTTTGCAGTTTTCGCTTATTATAAGTTCCGCAGATGAGCTCGGGTTATTTCTATTTGGGCCCTTTCGTGCTGAATTTTCTTTATTAGTTCGATGAAAGACGTGCTTATTTGAAAATTTATAATTTAAAATTCATGAAAGTATACAAATTCGCGGATGTACCGTAACATTTGTAACGGATTTTGTAGAATGTAAAAAGTAGTCAATTTTTATTTTAAATTATTGAATTATAGTAAGCATTAAATTGAAGAAGTCACCGCACACCCTTATAGGAATTTAATTCGGCGAAAAAATAAGTCTTAATCTAAACTGACGACCACAAAAAAGGTCGCTAAATCTAAACATTCTGCTGCCCCCTAAACGTGGTCATGGTTCCTCTGCTTTTGAAGTTTACCAATGGTTTACCAAGTTAACCACACATAGTTACCATAAGTTATTATAGCATAAACCATTCTCATTCTAGTAGGAGATATTAAAAAATAATTAGAATAACGGTCAGTGATTTGGACCTAGCTGTCAGCACCATCATATGTTTTTCTTCTCTTAAAATATCACATTACAATTTGATATTTTAAGAGAAGAATGAAGAATTATTGGATGCCCTACAGGGCATCCAATAATTACGTGAGGTGATTTTTGCGATTTTTGACTCCCCCTCCCCCCTTAGTGAGATGTAGACGTATAATCACACGTGAGAATTTAACTCAGTTATTTGTGATAAAAAATACGTGATATTAAGCCGAGACCTAATCTCACGTCCCACGTAATTAATGGACGTCCCCTTATATGGTCGTCTGTTACCACACCGGTCTGACAGACGACCCGCGTGGCGCAGTGGTGTCCATACCGGTCTGACACGCAATGGATTCGGGTTCGACCCCCTGCCAGACAGACATCAGTTTAGATTCTGTTTTGGGTCTGGGTGTTTGTGTATTCGTCTTTGTGTGTCCATGGTTTCCTCGACACAGGAGA
>MOOZ01000446.1:683957-694563 GCA_002930495.1 Cecropterus lyciades | reverse complement strand
GTCTAACTGCTGGGTACAGATCTCCTCTTAAGATGACCCCGCGGTGACAATTAATATCGAATACGCACATAATTTTAGAAAAAACAGTTATTTGTGCCTGAGTTCCGATATTCCGACTCTCGATTGAGAGACCGAGTTTCAACCATTAGGTTATTATTGCTCTTCCTCCTGTAGCCGGGGAGTAGAATACGGCTACGGTATCCCCTGCCTGTCGTAAGAGGCGACTAGAAAAGGGCTTCTGGAATTCCGGCAGCTAGAGTGGGAGCTCGAATCGCCCAGCCAGCAACCCCGAGAAGGACGTCGGCATGTGTGGCTGCATGTCGTCGCAGACACCGGAACGTTCAGTTGGACAGGTGCACCTCCCCCGAGAGAAGAGGCCGTGAGGGGCGCCGCACTAAGGGACACCGGTGCGTTCCACAAGAGATCCCGGAGTCCCCTGCAAGCACTGAGGAAGGCCACTGAGGGGGTTTTAGTGGGTAAAAATCCCACATAACCCGGAGTCTTTCCCAAGGCTTCGGTGTACCTTTTGAAGGTTTCCCCCCCCGTCACAAAAAAAAAGGTTATTATTGTGCTAAATACTGTTCAGTATAACTTATATCTAAATTGACGATGTCTACATATATAAATGCAGAAGGCTATCCAGCTATAAGAGTATCCATCTATCCATCAGTTTTTTGCAGACCATTGCTGAAAATAGGCGTGATGGGGATTTGTCAAGTCACTGCGCCTATACGTGTTGACGACTGCAGAGGGTCATGTTGAGGGTCGTGAGGGAGTGTTAATGTTAAGTGTTAAGAAGACGCTGCTACCCATCTGGATTCTGTTGCCTCCGACATCAAATTATTCAATACCGACATCACACGACACACTTCTAAATCTAATACTAAACTATACTAAATCTGCTCAACCTGAGAGGTTCCCAGATTTTTCTCACAGACCAATTTCAAAATTTAGCTGGTTCCGGTGGACCCCTCCAGCTACATTTCTATCATGTTCCCAAAACTCGACATAACATGTGAAGATTAGATCTAACTTTGGAATTTTGAGTTGTGGCTGAGTTCCAATCACGAAAATGACAAAATCTAAATTGACAACAAAAATGGTCTATTTTAGGGTTTAAATAGTCTTTGAAACCGGTGTCTCTACGATTTGACGACCAAAAAAAAACAAAAGTTTCTCTAGGTGGTAAAACCAGTGTAGTTCGACCGGGGAGGTACCACCGGCACACCCATTTCTAGCGTAAAGCAGTTGTTGCATTTCGTTGGAAGGGTGTGGTTGCCGGTTCACTTATATATGATGCGACCATCTTAGTGCTTGGGAGTAGCAACGCATCTGTGATCGACTTCAGATAGAACCCCTGTTGTATATGAAGTGCCTACAGATACCCATGGAAGGCAGTAACCACTTACCATCAGGTGGACTGCATGCTCGGTAGCTACTTCAATCAGATAAAAAAAAAACAAAAGGTCGTCTCATCTATATATTCTGCCGCATATTAATTTGCAGCCCGTTTACGAAATGTAAACCCCCATTTTTTCGTCACGCAAACGTAGACCTTCGTTGAGTCTCCCGTGGATCCCCTACGGTGGACCCGTATGTGGATGGTGGACCGTATCTGGAGCATTTTGGGAACTAAGGGAACTTGGGAACTAAACAAACTAAGGTACTAAACAACGCAAAATAAATTTGCTAGTTCAATGTCTACTCCGGATCGATGCAATGTACGGTTCCGATTGGGATCGTCATAAATTTGCGAATGCGACTCCGCTTCGGATGTCGGCGAATTTGAAAAACGATCGACGACGTTCCTTCGCCATTCGTTCTCATGATAAGGAGCGGAATTGGCTGATATTGAATTTCATTCAGTGACATTTTGCGAATATTTATTGTATTTTAAAGCCTTACGCAAAGGAATGGTGTAGTTTGAGGACCTGAGACCGTTTGTGACGTCTTAGTGTGCAAATTACTGATATTTTTTTTTATTTAAAGACTGATTGAATTTTAATGCTATAATAATAGTAAAAGCTATATTAAATAAGTTCGTTCGGTTTGTTCTCTTTTAGTCAAGTGGCTTGGTGATATTCCTATTTAAATTGGCAAAGTTATCATGATAACCTTCGATATGTGTAACATAAATCCGTACATAAAAAAGGATATTTCTGTTTTGATTAAATATATTAACTTCTGAGATAAATAATTAAAAAATCACTGACAAACTTAAGTTTCATTTATTAAAAAATATAATTGTGTGTATATATATTTCAATATATATTTTTTAAAGACAGGTGACGTAATAATTATGCTGCATCTAAAAAGCTTGAGATCTTGTACAAGCTACAAAGTAAAATCGTTAGCGTGATTTAGAAAAACATACAGCGCCATCTAGTTGTAGCGCCGACACCCGTTTTCGTAACTCATTTTTGTTACATCGAGTTTCAAATCACAAAGGTTTTAAAGAAATTTCACTGCAATCATGGTATAAAAGGAAAATGACTTTTTTACAGTTGTAAGTAACAATGTATTTATCGTTTTTACATTCTCACGTCACGGACGTTTAATTTAGCAGGACGCATATGTCAGAGATGTGTATTCAGCGTAATATCCGATAACCATAACGAGTTCGGGAAAATAATCTGTTTAAATCCGGAATATCTAACTACCTTGCGGTGATCGGATTTTCCGACGTCAATAGATGCGCGTAAGAAACTCAAAAAAATTTGGAACTTTGATACGAAAAGTATCTTATGGGTAAATTGTATGAAGCTAGGTGATCAAGGTGATAGTACCTTTTGTAATTCTGCGGCGATACCACACCTATTTCAGCTTAATAATGTCCGTGATAATAGCAGTATTCTGATTTGATGGGTGTGGTAACTTCCAACTTCTTCCCTAAGGGTAGCATTGCATCTGTGGTCGACGACCTACGATACGTACGATACCTAGATACGGTAGGTAACCTAACCTTATCTGGCGTTGATCGCTGATATCCATGGGCGGCAGTGGCCACTTACCATCAGGTGGACAACACGCTCGTTTGCTGCTTCTATCATATAAAAATACGTGAGTATACACAAAAGATACTCGCTTTATGCTGCCAGTATCTTGGGGAGAGATCAAAGAGATACCGATTTTTTTAGCCGACTGCGTCAGAAGGAAGGTAATGTTTTTCGAGCTCATTTATGAATGTTTGTATGTATAATATGTTGCATGTATGTTGTATGTATGTTCATTTATTTGGCACGCGCTACAATCCAAACCGATGATGGATGAAGACATATGACATACATTGGTATCATCTCAGTTTTTAGATTGATAGGGTATTTTTTAAATCGCGGCTGTAATTAAGAAAGAGGGGAAGGAAGATTCTTTACTTATTATCACGACAGTATACTTATGAAATGAAAGCTAGTAAATAGACTAGTGCAGTTTTTGTTTTTCGTAATAGATTTCAATCTTAAGTGTAGCAAGTTATACTTGTTTTTCTTTCCGGATCTAATTATACCTAAACGGATTTTCAAAACCCATATTTGCAGAACTCAAGGAAAATCAACGATAACAGGATGAAACATTGAATTTAAGCTTTGAAAACGTCCAAAAAATAGGCACCGAGCGAATCTTCACTCGGATCTTTTGAAACAGGTAGCATTAATTAAACATTTCCGTACATCCTTTAGAAGCTGGGCTTTTGTTAGGGTTGCCACTTTGGGAAACAAAAAAATAATAATAAAAAACATCAGACAACCTTGTATGAGCAGATCCATGTACTTTTATGAAATTGAAAACTTGCATTCAATCTGATGATAAGTGGTCACTGCTGACCATGGTCATGGACCCTGTGGTCAGATTTGCAGTTGTAGCTGAGATCGGTCAATGAGTTCCTACCCCTGAGAAGTATGATATGTCTCGTGGGAATATTACATAAGTTCAAATACAGAAGTATTATTGTTTGCATCATGTTATTACGGACATTTATACAAGGTGTTCCAACTTCAGAATTTTCAGCAACGGATCTCGGAGCTACTGGAAAGACCTAGTTATAGATACTTATTTAGCGACAACCCCAATGTTAAATCTCTAATTACTTTCAGATAACGCAAAGCGCCATTTCCTCGAGCATAATATTTTAAGTACGTAAAAGGAACAGGTACAATAAAGCTCGTATGTAAAACCCAACCTTTTTGCTATCAAGGGATAATACAATTAGATAAAGAATAAATCAATATTGGGAGTAGAGCGTTTACCTCAAACGTTACGTGTTTTAAGACGTGCAAAATATTTTTTTCATATTATTTGATATTGAAATTAAGTATTTTAATCTGTAGTTTGAATTCTTGTCATTCCTCTAATTATTGAAGTTGGCGGCACCACAAGATGGCGGTTGTAAAGAAAATTATTATTTGTAAATTGAATTCAAATTTATCTTACGTTTTCTTGTAAAACATGTAACTTTTACAGCATATGCTATTTTTTTATTAGAATGTATTTATTTGTTATAAAAGGTAACTTAGATAGATATGAATGATTTCGTATAACGCAAAAACGAAATCATTAAATTAACTATAGATAATGATATTGGTACGGAACCTTATGTGCGCGAGTCCGACTCGCACTTGGCCGGTTAATGAAAATTTATTCACTCACTAGCAGTTATGTAACATTATTTTTAAAATAGTATAGTTCTATTCTTTAATATTTTCAAGGAAGCCCAGTCGGACTACATGTATTATCAACGAAAAACACTCGAAGGTACTGAGTTTCAACGCCTTCTGTTCCCAGTATCACCACGATACAACTATTTGCCTCTATACAACAGACAGAAGGATAGACAACAGAAAGCATTTCAAATGAAACAGTAAAAGCGCATATGCAAATGCAGAATTAAATCTAATTAAACCAAAACCAACTCAGTAACGCACATGCAAAGCGAATCCATTACCGCTCCGAATGGCCAATGGGCGAAGATATCACGTAATTTTCCAGCTCGCTGATTGGCAGTTACGATTCAATTACAATCTCCTTGTGCATATCGACGATTCTGATTGGCTCCGCGTCCATCAGTTCGGAATTCGCAATTAGCGACCGGGCCACTTCTAATTGCGCTATCCTTTGTTTTAACTAGCTACAGAAACTGTCTTGAAATTCGTGTTTTCGGACCGTTGTTGCCTTTTTAGTGGGTGTTTTTAGTGTTCGTTTTGCTTTGTTCAGTTTAATTTAAATTATTAAATAATAACTGTCGAGTAAGTCGATTGACTTACGTGAAATAAAAGCATGGCGATTAACTATGGAAACGGCAAAAAAAGTGTTATAATTATTAAAATCTATATTATTTAATTGTCTCCTTTTTAATATCCAGACATTTGAGAAGTATCTCAGTTGTACAAATATCAGATAGTTTTACCACTGAGATAAAAGTCATCCCTGCCCTTCTCCCCCTTTTCCCTTTTTACATCTGTAAATAGGGAAATAGTTGCACTTTTAAAAATTATCTAGCCTATGTCACTTTGTAAACTAAAACAATCAAGCCGTATACTGTAGCGCGTGCCAAATAAATGAGACATACATACATTTGCTCGAAAACCTTCACCTACCTTTTAATGCAATCGGATTTAAAAAAGAATTAGGTACCTAGCTAACGATATCACCCCACAACTTCACTAGCTAGAATAATCGCTTAGAACAGCATTTTAGACAAATCCTAGATACATGTAAGTAATCTGTGCTTAGCGTTGTAAGGAACATCGTTACGTCATCAAGTGGTGTGCTGGAACTGATTTGCATTCTGACGAGCTTTTAATTATACAGCGGGTGTGATGACCCGTCAAGATTTTGACCTAACGATGATACTCGTTTCCAAGAGCACTGGATATTTAACGCTTTCAAACTGATGTAACTTAAAAAGTTCCGATAACAAAAGGATATTTTGGTGAAAATTAACTCATTTTTAACCCACTTCCCATAGGAAAGAGGTTATCTGTTAATGAAGTATTTCTTATTTATTATTGAAAAGCGTATTTTTATCCTTGATTGAAAGTCCTATCCAAATTGGTACAGCCGTTTTCTCGCTAGGACTATAATAATGTCGCACGATCGATTTGGCGTATTAAAGTGCGTTCACTCATTAAATAATGAGTTTTTTTTCTTCTTTGTTCATAAATTCAAAGTAATAAGTAAGTGAAAATTCACTTACTTATTATTTTGAATGTATGAACAAAGATTTAAAAGCTACAACTTGTATTTGGGAGTCTGTTATTTCCTACATCCATGTTTACTATTACTAGATACTATTAAATTACAGCTAACTTGATATTTGCTACAAATAACATTCATCAATTGTGACCTACATTTTCTTACATCGTATACTATAAAGGTGTGCGCACACTCACCCTCAGTGTCGCTGGTGTCTGACAGCGGCGGTTCGTTGGCGATGTATTGCCGCCCGCTTAGCAGGTTGCTCTCCACAACTGGCCGCTTGTCTTCGAGCTGCCGTCTGAACGCGCGGTGGTCGTCCTGGGAAGAGAAATGGATTAGTTTTTTGGTAGAGTAAACCAGCTCAAAATATGATAAATAAGTTTCAATAAATAAAAATGTAATTAGACATTTCAATCTGTAGTATTTAGTGATGAAATGTAATAAGTGAAAATAAAACGCGGTTGAAATTACAGTAAAATCATGAATAACAAATAAGCTCAAAAATATTTTAGAAAGTATAAGTATTTGCGATATAGTAGCATTATTCTTTTATATTAATTACCTATCCGCGTATATTCCTATTATTATGACCGTTTGTTTCAGCGTTAAATTTCCGACTACCTAGAATGTGGTCAGCCAATACCTTGGGTAACTATGATACTAAATGGCTCGAGTTGCCGTTTTCCAATTGATAACTTAGATCACTGGCCTCCAATGTGTTATTTTTTTAATTGGTGGGGTTTGTGATCCTTTTCAAAAACGATACCCTTTCATCTTGTTCCTGTAAATACTACAGCGTCAGATAAATCTACAATGAGTTGGCCCACCACGGCTTACTAAGTCATGGTAAGATCCCGCAGAGATTCGGTTCCGGGAGAATCGTTATTTATCATTTCCGTTTATCGATTTATTGCGTCGGCGCGGATTGTGTGCGACCGTCTTTACGTATATCATTGTTTTGGGTTACTTTTGTAATATTAGACGGTGCAGTTTTTCCTATTTACATTTTTAAGTTGATTATTACCTACATTTGATATACCTACAAATCACTCATCTACATTATGAAATTCAGTAAGTTTTTTAGTAAGGTAAGTGGCTACTGCCGCCCATGACTAATTGTAATTACCTATGATAATATCAGAGTCTTAACTGAGGTTAGCCTCAGATGCGTTCCTACCCTTGAAGACTAAGTTTGAACGCCACGGATAGGTATAGATATACGTATCCGAGGCGTTTAACGGGGTGTAGTAAGGGAGATCCCTTACTACACCCGTCAGGCCAAAACACAGCAGCATTTAACTCTGCTATTATTAGGCAAAAATAGGTGTGACAGTGGTGCTTCCGGAGTCGACCCACAAAAAGTTCTAAAGTACATATATTTAACATACGTATATTACAATCGAATATATTTGTTCATTCAAATAACAATACATATATTTGAATCAGAGCGGACTCACACTGAAATCCGTTTGCAAATAAACACATATCATAATTAACCGTAATGGCGGTGTTGCGAACTTGGTCGGCCATTTTGCGGTCACGCGAAACCAAAATGGCGTTTGACAGTTTGATTTTGGTGCGAATGGTGGCATAATTAACGCGCGTCGACACCGGGATTACGTTAACGCGCGGAATTATTTGTAACCTGATTTATTGGTAGTCGATTGTTGGTTTCAGCTGAACTGTCGGGCAGAGAGGTCGAGGATTTGTAGTTGACAAGGTTGAAAATAAATTGTAAATTCAGTTTTTTTTGTTCCAAAACTAGATGTCTTAAAATTGATTAAACGGTACATACGACATAAGGAAATACGACATAACAGAAGGAGCTTATAACCTCACGATCTTTGTAGCTTATAACTGATTCTGTAAATGGAACTGTTTTACTCCACTTAGAACAGTGGTCCACCTCAATTACAGATGCACTGTCACTCCTGAGGACTAAGTTGGTCACGTCGTTTATCAAAGTTAAGCAAACTGTAGCAGCTTTAGAAAAATCATAAATAGAAAAAATGGATAAATCTCACGTAACACCCTTAAATCCCGTTGGAGGCCTTAAATCCTAATAAAAAATATCCAATCAGCGATGGTACCACAGACGATTAAAAGTAGAACCTACCAATCCTATCTACGTCCGTACGGACTAGTAGTCAAGTACCTATCTAGTCTAAGTAAGTTAGTAAGTCAAACTAGAGCTAAGCAACGCACACTATAAATATCACTAAGAAGGGTGTCGATACCTCGGCAGTCAAACGAAGGATTCTATCTTCACGTCTTATCCACTTAAAGCTAAGTCACGGCAAACGTTATCTATTTTTCTATCCTTACCTGTTGTTTAATCAGCGCCGGAAGATCGCCCCTAGGAGGCGCCAGCGCGTTCAGTTCCGTCTCTTTCCTGATAACCCATTCGGTGAGCTCTCGGAGCGAGAGAAGCAGCGCGGACCAGTGCTCCGCGTTGCTCTCCAGCCGGTTCCTGTGGGAGAAACTTCGGATTAGTTCTGGATTTCACATGAACACAAGATGACGTCACGCATTGATCACGCGGATTTTCACGTATAAATTACCCCAAAAAGAAGAATAATTTTTTGTCTGTGTGTTTATTTATGTCTTTGTGTATTTTGACACAATCAAGAATTGCGTATTCTAGTGTATGAATAGTAGCGTTACCTTAATTTTAAATTTTTATTATTATTGTTATTTTTTGTACTGGGATCACATGTTTATGGTTTGTTTTTTTGTTACTTTTCAGAGGATTATCCCTATTTGATATGGTTCCCTATTTTATACCGCGATTTCATACTGTACTACACCTCAAATCTTCCCCACTATATATAAACTATATATGAAGATATGAAGAACAAAAACCATGTAAACTTGGGTTAAATCATATTTTTTATGTAGCATTAATGCCATAATCGACAACACATATTTGTAGTTAATCTTAAATAGAACAAAAGGACTATGTGTTTTAATTTCATCCATTGCATTCATTTATCTTTGATTGTTGTTAAAATATTGATTAACGTCTTATACCATAATTTTTATGAGAAATATTTTGTCAGGATGTTTCTAGTAGGCGACAAGTAATAAACTTGAGATAGGCGATTAGGCGTTTATAATATGGAATTAGCCAACGAGCATGCATTCTATCTGATGCTAAGTGGCCACTGCCACCGATAGACATCTGTACTCAATCACAGAAAAGAGCAATCTTACCCGAGGTTAGCTACATGGGTTGCTATCCCTGAGGAATAAGTTGGACTGCCTCTGATAAGTATGGCTACCTTATCACATTTTTCAGACCAGAACGCAGACGTTCACAATACTGCTTGTGCTCATGGAGTCGAACCACTAAGAGGCCTACCATCAGGCTAGAGCAAAATATATAATAGAACATGTGATCATGTGCCTTGTGGTGTAAAAATTGAAAAACACTTCTCTCTTTCTTCTTGTGGATCAAGGAACAAAAATCCAGGAGATGGGCAGCGCCTATCTCTATCGTACCAGTTCATGCATTCCGTTAGAAGAGTGTGGATGTCTGCAGACAAATTTGAGGGGATTTCTTGGGAAAGGTGGTAGAACGAGTACAGTACCACCTCCACACTAATTTCTAGCGTAAAGCAGTTTCAAAGTTACGTTGAAAGGTTTTGAATTTTGGCTTACTTTCATTTGAAGCGATCGTCACAACCCTCGGGAGTAGCAACGCATTTGTGATTGACTTCAGATGGAACTCCTATTCTACATAAAGTTGCTTACAGAGGTCCATGAGTGGCAGTGATCACTTACCATCAGGTGGACTGTATGCTCATGTACTACTTTAAACTTATAAAAAAAGACGACACGAGAGGTAACGCACCTGTAATAGACTTCAGGAAGAACCCCTTTTATATGCAGTTGACAATAGATGCCCATGAGCGGCGGCGGCCACTTACCATCAGATGGCTTATTTATGTTCATTCAATACTTGATTTTGTAAAAAATTACAAACAGATATTCTTTAAAAAAAATATTTTATTTTATAACTTATAATTATTAACACTAACTATCTGGGACGTTTAGCTCAGTTTAATATTCATAATACACTACTTACCTACTTCAGTGCGTTTCAAAGTTAAAACAATTTAATACTTCGAAATAAAACATAAAGTTTCAGATATAATGTAATAAGAAGTGAGATATCTGCGTGCTTCCTGTGGCAATATTTCAGGAGCTTGGCTCAAAAGCCAAGATGACTACAATTGTTGAAATTTGGCCGTCGCTTCCAGTCCTAATATGTTTAAGCCGTGAGCCGAGATAAAAATAGTGATGTGCGAAAATTATCGATAAAGACTGTATTTAATATGAGTAAATTATAAATGGGCATATATCTATAAACATAAACATAAACGCTTTCTACACTCATAGCCTCACAGTAGGATTT
>MOOZ01000446.1:668407-680558 GCA_002930495.1 Cecropterus lyciades | reverse complement strand
TAATGACGTCATTATTACTAAAATAACATAAGGAAAGTGAACTCTGGTACCCATTGTAAGATTTAACTTGAGTTATGGGTATCAGAAGTCTTACAAGAAATTGTATAGAAATGTTGAGCCAACAGACTATATTATTTAAAACAAAATTAGTAAAAAAAAGACTTAATGTAAGTATATAAGAAGCACCTATATGTGTAATACTTTATGTATTACATCCAAAAGTGATTAAACTCTCCACATCCTCATAGTTTTTAGTTAATAACCAATTATAGACTTTTACTTGTGTACTTTGTAATGTGGAACAGTTCTTGACTTTCGGTGGAAGGGTGTGATTGCCGGCATACTTTCATATGGGGGCGACCATCTTAGTCCTCGTGAGCAGCAACGCATCTGTGATCGATTTCAGATAGAACCCCTGTTCTATATTAAGTTGCTTACAGATTCCATGGGAAGTAGCAGCTTACCATCAGGTATATGCTCTTTTACTTCTTAAATCTGATAAAACAAAACGATATGCATTATTATGTTCAGTAGTCGATAGCATTTTAACATTGAATTGGTAAGGTGTAGCTACAAAACGTAAGAATCTGTATTTACTTTATTCCTAACATATATCCACAGGTTTTCAAACGATCGCTTGCAGTAAGACTTTATGCAACCATATAACATTTTATATACAATTGGATCACAATAAAGAGGTCTTTATGTCCGCAATACATATCTTATCCGGAGACGTAATCCGCTGCACTCGTCTCGCGGGTTTTATGGCCCACACTGCTAAGCGGGCAGTAAAACACGTTTATGTGCTGTTGTATTCCATTGTTGTTTTCGTTTTTGTGTGCGACTTAGTCTTTAATGCTAGAACTGACATTGCATCTCAGGATTTAAGTCTTAAGTCTTAAAATAGACAGTAGTTTCTTAAAAAACTGCAGCAAAATAGTGTGTTTTAATGTAATATAAACGTAAACCTAATCATAAACATAAACGCTTTCTATACTTATAGCCCCACAGTAGGATTTGCTCCTCTGTCGTGGGTACCATGGACACACAAAGATGAATACACAAACACAGAACAAAAATCTAAACTCATCATTTCGATGTCTGTCTGGCCGGAGATCGAACCCGGGACTCACTGCGTGTCAGAAAGTTAAAATTACTGATTTAAGTTTTAAAATTCTATGTTTCACTTAAAATACATTGCTAATTATAACTAGAATAATTTAATAAATGTTAAATAAATGTTTCGTTTATTTCAATTTAAAGTTTTTTTTTAATGCGAGTGAGACCGCCGGGCACAGCTAGTGGTAAATAAATGAGTTTGATTATTGCTTAATAACTTTGCTGTGGTTTAAAATGTCGCAAGCGTAATTATTGCAAACTCCCGAGTTTCCCCTACTATTTAACTGTGGATGCAATTAAAATTTTTGTTGTTCTAAAAAATATGAATTTATAAATGTAAGAATTAAAGAAAAGAAAAATATTAAAGAATTTAGACAAAACAATGAAAAAAAATGAAGTTGTGACGCTTCACTATTTTTATAGATCGTATTAGAACAACATTAAAAAACGTCGTCTGCGGTCATGAAATAGATAGAATAGGTGGCCGCTAGTGGCTGAACATGCGCTCGTACTTATTTCAGTAGTCGTTGTTTCGGTAGCAGTCATCAAACTATATGTTAAAGTCAAGCAACGTAGGGCGTGCATTGTTGGGTGTTGGATGGGTGACCGCTAGTGGCTAAACTTGCCATCCATGCATCAGACCTAAGCCAAAAGTCGTAGTTGTTGGTTTGATAGTAGTCGTCAATCTTTATCGGTGGCCTTATAGGTGGTAGTTCAATCCCACCTTCAGAGGAAATTACTGGTGGTAGAGTCCAGTCCACAATGGAGTAGCGTGGTAGAGCATTCTCCAGGCGTCTTGTAGAAGCGGGATATCAAAAGGCTTGCAACTAAGTTTCGTGCCTTTAAAGCTACAAAACAAAGTTTCTGGAATATCGCCTGCAATTTAATATTGACTTCATCTTATAGTTCATAAAATGGCGTGCCATTTTTCAACATCATGCCGTGTTCGCGAAACGTGACAATATTAATAACGCGGAGAGGTTGAAACTCCACATTTTTGAAGAGTCAAGCAAACAAGGGTAGAATTTCAAGCGCAGCATCCCTTTAAAGATACAGCGATAGTTTTATATAAATGGGCATATATAGCCATGGCTATATAAAACGGGCATATATCTAATATCCTTTCGTATTAGGTAGATCAAGAGCCGCTTTTTAAAGTTTATTATTTTTAAAATAACAGAACATACAGAAAAAGAGTTTGTTTTGATGAATCATGAACGCTGATCATGTGGTAAAATAAATTTTTCTTAAGAACAAATGCCGCTCTTGATAAACTTGTGTTCGTACTATGCTTGCGCTATATTCGTATAGGTGTCCATATGTGGGGAACTTTTTAAACCTGTTTATTTTCATTGAGTTTTTCCTGTAGTTTATTAATATATTTTTTATTTAATTTTTTGAAGCTTATAATGACCAATTATAATAAGCTTAGAATATTTACCTCGTTTAACCTAACACACTGTATGTTATTAAGTGACGCTTTCCACACTTTATAATTTCATTTATCACGAACGATCACAACCGGTACCAGAAGACCATAAAAAATTAATTTGGACGACTGCTTGACCGAAGATTACACCCAGAACTGTTTGTGTGATTGACCGGTGTGATAATCGGTCCACCATAAAGATTGTTACTATAGAATATATATATTTAACTATTCACTTCACTTCACTTTAAAATAAATATTAATCAATAAACCACGTGAACGTGAATGTATATTAAGTTTTGACTACGAATAATTAAATCCATCGTGCTTCTATATTCCATTATTTCACCCTCTAGATTCACGATTAATCTTCTTTCAAATTAAAGTTTGAATAAATTAAAATTGGAATGAATATTTATTTTCTTGAATTGTGGTTACAAAAGTTTGTCTTCAAGATGTCGCAACCCTTTCCGAATTCTGTGTAATTTTCCCAAGAATTTCCCGTCCAAGTATGCACGGTAACCCATTCCTTACCTGTTAACCTTACGTGGTATCTAAGGATCAAGACGTGAATTTTTGACCAAATTCCAGTTTCACTTGCTTTGTTGTGGCTTGTGGTTAGAGTTTGGAGGGACGAGATAATTTCTCGTTAGACCCTCAGCAAACTTTAAGACCACAGTGTTTTGTGTCTGAACTTGGTGTCTTAGGTCTTCATTAGGTTGTTTGTCAATGGTACGCTTTAACAACTTAGTTATGGAATTTATCTTGTTTATGTATTCTGTGTAGATTTGGAATAAAATTTACAGTATAGGATGTCCACTATACTTATTATTTTTAAGTTTTTTTCCTGTTTCAGTTTTTTTTTTACTGAAAAATGCTGCATTAACACAAGGTTCAATAGCTTAGTGGTCTTTGTTATATAAAGTTTAGCTTCACGTGCAAGTTTTGCGAATGCTAAGACGTTTTAAAAATTAGCACGTACTGTATTATCTGATGTTACAAATTAAACGATAGACTAAATTCACTACATCTTTTTAAATTTAATTCATTTACTTGGTTTCACCCGCATTTCAATGTGACATTTATCTTTATATAGTAATAACTTGATAGAATACGTGTATTTTAAAGACACAAAGACTAAATGCAAAATCAAGATAACAACTATTAATATATTTTCAATTCTGTAAATTTAATAGTTTTGGTTTCTTAAGATTTCAAATATACGTTATACGAAAAAGTAAACAATCTATTGATTCAAGTAGCAAATCCAATTAATACAAATATATCAGTTACATTAATACAACCCTTACTTTTTCAATAAAAGAAGAAAGATTAGGCGTAATTCGTAACTCGTAACTTTGGGGGCACAATGAAGATAATAGATGTGAAATAAATTAGGGTCAGCGGACATTGCTGTAGCTTGACGCAGGGGTTCACAAAGTGTGTACCGCGGCGCCCTGGTGCGTCGTAGAAAGAGCCGTAAAGAGAGCCACCGCCTCCGTGAGTCACATTGATTTGACTGAGAAGTTATTCTGGTTATTTAATTTTTGTTTTTCTTAATTTACATATCTTATTTTCGGTTTTAATTTTAAATTGCTTAAATATAATAAAAAATCAAGTTTTATGTAGAGCTTCTAACGTATCGGTTCTTGCTTTCTTGTGTGTTCACGCCTATGTATAAGCTATAATTGTATTGTAGGTACCTATTTCTTTCAGTTGTATCTACATCAAATAGGTAGCTGGGTTCTGGCGTCGTGACAAAATACTAACCTTGTAAGTGCGCTGACGGCAGTAAAAGGTTGGCAACCCCTGGCTTAAGGACCAGCTTCGGATGTCGTGAAAGAAAGATTTATGACGTATCGTTAAGTTTCCACCAAATGATTAATTTGGTTTTGTTTCCAGTGTTGAAATAGGCTGAGCTGTTTCTTATTTCTGTTTTAGTTGTGTCTTGTTTCTGTTTTGATCTTACACTGAGACGTTACTGTAAGATTTGGTATGTCCTATTTACAGGCCAAGCTATGGAGAGAGATAAGTCGTATCTTTAGAATGGGCATATGTCTATATAATGGGTATATTTGAAACGTGTCAAAACAAACAGTTTTGAGAATAAACAAATATATTTTTTAACAACATCGCGTTGACCAAGTTCTTGATCGCTTTTCTAAAGAACATATCTACAAGGTATTGCAAAATTAGTGGCAGGATAAGATATGTAAAAAATCAAGTACCATATGTTTCTTATACTTTGTTAATTAAACTACTAATTAATATAAATCACTTATAACACAGGGAATACCGGCATTGTCTATTAACTACAATATGCTTGTATTTTTACCAAAATTGCAAAACAAAGCGGCCATCGTAATCATCTGATACATAAAGACAAATTCAATTTCGTTGCCCGGCCGATTATACATCTAATTAGTTGGGGTCAGAACTTGGGTGTTTCGGTTTAGAATACGTCATAAAATCTAAAATAGTCGATCTTAATAGAGCTTTGCAAGAAAAGAAAGTGATAGAACAAGCATGATTCGACCGGTGTGGTACCACCGCCACCCCTATTTCGCGAAACGCAAACGTTGCGGTAGAAGGAAGTGGCCCATCTTAGTCTCAAGCGCGGCAACGCATCTGTGATTGACTTCCAAGAGAATCCCTGTTCTATATAAGTCGCTTACAGATGTCCATGAGCACATACCATCAAGAGGACTGAGTCGTTTGCTACTTCATTTTTACAAAAAAATAAAGTAAAAATAAAGTTGATTGGCTTTCCTTAACTTTGAAATCCAATAACCCAAACACACGTTATTCATAATCAATACCCGTCATTTTCGTGGCCCAAAATAGCAATTGGCACCGAACGATGAGAATGGCAGTTAGCGAAAGGAAATTGGATTTAGGTCGTGTATACGTCGAGTAATCAGTCATTTGGTGTAATATCTTTGTTGGGTTTGATTGTTAATAAGACAGAGGTAGAATGGCGATCACGTTTAGGCAAAAAAAACACAAGTCGCCCACCGATATGGACCGATGACCTGAACTTCTTCAGGTCATCGGTCCAGGTCAGTAGGAAATGGCTGGATTCAGAAGGCTAAGGCCTGTAGCAGTAGACCTTAAAAGGGTGGTAAGGGTGGCAATAGAGTGACAGAACATATGAAAAATGTATTATATATAATTGTATTACCTTTATAAATTGGTTATTTTATCAAGTTGTCGCCGTGACCACGATTTATGTATGCAACTTGGCCCAAAAATCAGCACGAAAGAAATTAAAACCACGTATCGTGAATACCCGTCACATATTCAAATGTATCAATTTTGCTATAATATTTACTGCCAGAGTGTTATTTCTATTATCTTTAATGGTTTTCCTGGTCCTTTGCTGGTCCTTTAAGTCCACAATTTTATCCGCAACTGGAGACGGTCCGTAGCATTATTATCTAGGATCGAGGTCAGATATACTAAATTACTAATAATGTTAAAAAAGCTTTTTTTTATTTTCCCGATCTACAAACCTATATTCAGATTTGTTTTATCTTCTGCCCCGATTAAAAACAAATCAGACCTGACAACACTAGACTCGACAGCCAAACTGACAGTACACTAAATCCGCTGTGTTTATGGCCCGAAACAGAACAGAACAGTAAGAATGACCGACTGAGAGGAAATTAAATTTCAGCGGATATTTATTGACCTGTCATTGGATCGGGCGTTTCTCTGATGAATCGACTAATTTTGTACTGTTAATTAAAAAGTTACAAATGACACGGACGCAGATGAAAGAATGGAAGGTGAATAGCGACGGTGCTTTTGGTTTTCTTTTCAGGTGAAGTAATTAGCCAAAATAAACATGCGGACTTCAATAAAACGAAATGAAATGTGTTTATTTTGTAAGATTATCCCCTACAAACATCCAAAGTCAGAAACGTAGAAACTTTACCTCTTTATAGTATTAGTTTAGATAGGCCAGACCAGAGCACAGCAGCGCATAACGCTGTTGTTAATAGGCTGTTGGAAATAGGTGTGGTGGTGGTGCTTCGGGAGTCGAACGAAAATGAGTTCTTCCCCTTTAAAGGATGCATTATTACATATGCCGTATAGACTAAATGCTTATAATTTTACTGAATATCTTAAAAATTCTATTATAAGGCAGAAACACGCCGCCTTTCAGTAAATTACCTTAATAATAATAAGCTCGAAAAGTGTAATGTACTTGCTTTTCTTTTAGCCAGAATCGAATTATTGTTGACATAAGAAATGCTTAAAGATAGATAAAAGGTATTGATAAATCTATACGAGGCTAAACCAACATTAAACGCCTAAATATTATACAAAGAATAAAGACAAAAAAACACTAGCCCCACACTAGCATTTCCCCTGTTTCGTGGGTGCCATGGACACACAAATACGAATACACAAACACCCAGACCCAGAACAGAAATCTAAACTCATCATTCAGATGCCAATTTGACTGGGGATCGAACCCGGGACCCACTGCGTGTCGGACCAGCATGGTGACCGCTCCACCTTGTGGGTCGTCAACAAACCTGCTGAGTTTCTTGCCGGTGTTGACGTTTTGTTCCGATGCGGTGTTAGTGTATGAAAAAAATATTGTAACTAACATTTTGTAAGTGCCCCCGTAGACCTATACAGTATACATATCGATATTTCATTTCATTAAGCGCTTCGTATGTACCTATCAGTACGTAGTATTACTATCACTATGTATGAAACATAATGTGATCCCATCTCGAATATTCCAAACAATCCAATTACATATCCAATAATGGATTCCCATAACGGATGCTAATACGATTCGGCCGTTTCCCAGCCCAGACAATGCGTAGGTACTGTGCTAATTGGTGAAGCTTGTGATTGTTTGACTAGATGGCCAATATTAAAATACCGGCTTAAAAAATATATAATATATAAACGTGAATTTGCAACGAGGTTTGCCGGAATTTTAGCAGGTAGTGGAACCCTTTGTGGTTTGACTACCGCCACACCTTACTCTTCCTTATAACAGCAGGGTTATTAGGCAGTGTGTTACGTTCTGGTCTGAAAAGTGTTGTAAGTTAGAGTTACTTATCATATATCTTAGTCCTTAGGGATAGAAAGTCATCTGTAGCCGACCTCAGGTAAGTCCAACCTTGAAAATTGACAAATGAGGATCGATATATATTACATCAGTTTAAAAAAAGCTTTAGAAGTTCATGTGTGTAGCTTTCTTCACGATTTGCAATAATCAACACATTTTACAAGTAATATTTAATAGGCACATAATTTTCAAAACTTAGAAGCATGGGGTTTGAACTTTGGATTCCTAGAAGCCGAAGTCCAAACCAGGCATTTCGTATAAATGTATTGGCTAAAAGCGCTACACAAAATAGAAATAGGACGCTTCACGACATGTTAGATACGCGATTCGGGAAGCGTTAATTGGTGCGCGATGGGCTGCAATTGAATGTTTGCAATCTATATTGCAAATAGGGTTGTCGGATGTATCGAAATAATAACGCTTTCTACCCTTATGGCCCCACACTAAGATTTTCTCCTGTGTCATTCGTACCCGACACACATAAT
Source organism: Cecropterus lyciades (assembly GCA_002930495.1). NCBI lineage: Eukaryota > Metazoa > Arthropoda > Insecta > Lepidoptera > Hesperiidae > Cecropterus > Cecropterus lyciades. The sequence goes on along the minus strand of MOOZ01000446.1, from coordinate 672,430 downwards.
ATGACACATAAATATGAATACACAAACACCCAGATCCAGAACTGAATCTAAATTCATCATTCAGATTTTTGTCTGGGAATAAAACGGGAATCCACTGCGTGGCAGACCGGTATGGTGACTGCTCTGCTACGCGGGTTTCAATTACTTATATTTCTAGCCCACGATAGGGGAATAACAGTTCTTCTAATTACCTTAGTAATATTATAAATGCAAAAGTTTGTAAGGATGTATGTTTGTTGGAAAAACTACTGATTTTATTTAGATGATATTTGGCACACAGATAGTTTATGGCCTGGATTGACATATATCCTATATTTATACTTTTTACTGTTTATCTGAGTGAGCGGAGCTGCGGGAAAAAGCTGTAAAAAGTTTCTCTCAAAAAGTTTTAAATACTATAATACTGATAACGCTGACGACACGCGGGAAGCACGGTGATTATTCTCCTACGCTGACGGAATCGGGTTCGACTTTAGGATAGGGCGTAGGCAAATATCTATGGAATCGATTCATTGAGATTTATTCATTTCATCAACGATGTTGTACAATTCTAGTCTATAACACCACCATAATGGTGGATTATACTAATAATTTCCTTATATATTTTTAAAGTTAAAGGGTTATATTATGGAAGTATATAAAGGGGAGTTAGAGAGCCTATACCCCTTGGCATACGATAAAAAGAAAAAATCTTCGAACTCGAAGGACTGTTTTCAGATTTTTACCTTTTTATTTTTTTCTCTAGTTTTCAGTCTTTAGTCTAACAAATCCATACACATATGTATTCTATTCACACATAACCGATATTAATTTGCAGTTGTATACGCTTATTATTTTATATGGAGATTAATGATCTAGTATTCCTCTTCAGTCCTTTGCCTTGTCACTTGACAATGAATTATCTCAAACACGTTGGCATAAGGAATTTGCTCATTGACGGCGTCTGACTAGTGTAGATTTATCAGATGTAATAAATAAATAAAGATTTGTACTCACAGTCACTTAATTTTGATAATAGTAAACAGACAAATACGGAAGAGTTAGATAGTCTTGTATAGTTTTAGTTATGTAAAATTTTTTCGACAAAGACTCCTTAAGAAACATTAATTTATTGCAAAAGTTTTTCTTTTCATAATGCATATTATGAAAAGAAAAACAGTGGCAAACGAGCATGTTATCCAGACATAAGTAATCGACCCCAGATTTTATCACCTGAGGTTGGCCACAGTTGTATTGTTACCTCTAAGGGCGAACTAGGAATGATTCGGATAAATATGTTTCCTTACCACATTCTTCAGACCAGAAAACAATAGGGCTTAGCATTGCATTATTAAACAGAAAGAGATGAGGCAGTGGTGTCTCCGGACTAGATCTACAATGGGTTCTACTACCTTATTGATAAATGTTATTGATAAATTACCAATAAAAGTCTAAAAATGGTAGAAGTCTTTATAGTTCGACTCCGGAAGTACCAACCCCATACCTATTTCTGCCTAATTATAGCAGTGGCTGCTGTGTTCTGGCCCGAGTGGTGTGGTAAGGGAAACATACTTATCTGAGGCGTTCCAACTTAGTCCTTAGGGGTAGCAACGCATCTGTGGCCAACCTCAGGTAAGACTGAACTTACCTGGGATTGAAAACAGACGTCTATCGGCAGCAGTGGTCACTTACCGTCAGATGGACTGCATACATACTCGTTTGCTGCTTTCATATTATGTATATAAAAAAAATTGAAAGCTTGCGTATCGGGTATTGATATTATATAGTATTTTCGAAATATGATCGCGGCCCGCATCTATGGGTGAAACAGAGACCTTGAAGATGACAACGAGCAACCCCCGTCATAATAAGTAGGGGTTGTTATTAATCACTCTCTGTTATTACGATATTAAGCTTCAAATTGATCGCGCGCATTCCCAAACGTATTCAGATCAATTAACGGGAATTGTCTGGAATGTCTAATGTGTTTGTCTTAAGACAATTATACAATTATTGGATTTAATTAGAGAAGTGATAGCTTAGTTTGATGATCTGTTCCTAACTCAAGTCCTGGAATTATTTATTGAAATAACATATGGTACAAAAGGCGGCTTCATGCTAGAAGCTTTTTCTGCCATTTGGCTAAGTAGAAATCATGCAAGGCGCTATTTAAATGCAAAATAATAAAAATAATATAAAATTTATTTTCTTAGTAGAAAATAAATGTTATAAGACATTAGCTTATTCCTGCGGCTTCATCCTCTTTGGTCACGTTTACAATATGATGTACTTACATCACATTTCTATGTTAATCCAGTTCATAGCTCAGAGAATTTAATGAAATGAAAATGAAATTAAAAAATGAAAATTTCAGCGAAATTCAACCACCTGTTATTGCGTGATAGATTTCTAGAAAATAGGATTCAACCCTGGATTCGATTAGGCATTCAAGTCTGATTTTTTGACGTTAGGTATGTTTTTAAAATCCACTTGCTTTAACAGTATTTAGCCTAGGATATATCCTAGCTCTGGAATAATTTTCATCTAGTTTTAGATGATATTCAATTTATAATTCGATTGGTAATTAATAAAGGTAATGTGATTAGGGTCTGGGTGTTTATAATTAAAAAGAACATGATTAAAAAATCTAGTACGAAACCTATCCCTGTGTAAAAGAGGCTTATGTTGTGTTCTAGGCTGAAGAGTATGGTATGGAAGACATACTTATCCCAGATTTTCGAACTTGCTACTCAGGGGAAGCAACACGTCTGTGACTAACCTCAGGTAAGACAAATCTTGTCTGGGATTCAAACCAAATGTCCATGGGCGGCAGTCGGTACTTATCATGAGATGGACTGCGTGCTCGTTTGCTATTTCTAAATTAAAAAATGTACCACGTGTAAAGGAGGCTTATAATGAAATATCTCATATTTTACAAGAACAATATTAGTTAGGTCATTTCTCTATAAAAGTTATTCGGAATATTCGACTTGTACCTAAAACAAATTGTAGACACGTTTAACACATAACTCGAAAACACATTTACGAAAATTTACAACCAAATTGTGTGGTTTCCGAAATAATATTTCAAACATAATATTTGTTAGATAGTAGGAGTATATCAAATGAACGCAGGTGGCATTCTGGCCGCTTAAACTACGCAAAAAATAAAAACAACCCCGACATAAACGAAATATTCAAACGAGTTCTCAATATGAATAACACGCATAACTGGCTTGTTACATGGGAAAGCAAACAAAAAACAAAATGGCCGACGTTCGCGCTTTTCCCGCCACCTCGCAATCTGTCATTTCGGCTATGACATTTAAAAATGCGTTCAGAAACACTGGCGTGTTCACATTGTTTGGACATGTACTTTTTTGTTCAACATTGAAACAGTTTTTAAGTTAAATGTTTGACTTTTAGTGCGTTAATATGAATCGACATGTCTATTTTGAAATATATATAAAAAATACGTTATAACATCGGGCTATTTAAATAATTCGCTTTTCTATTATACTGTTTTGTTGTGGTACAACGGATACCTGTTTTTTATAACATTTTAACATATTTTTAAATAAATCTAGATACATGACATCACCTTATCAATCTGACGGGCAAACTCCCGGATTCGTTCCCCGTTCAGGCAAACTTCTCAATCTTAATATGAAATCTAAGCGTGAAACTATAAGTGTGGAGCGCCCGAATAAATAGATAGATATCATATTATAATACCACATTGATATGATATTAGTCAGACCACAAACCACCAATACTCACCCCCAACCGCCTTATCACATAATCAGCCCTTAGGCACACCGCCCCCTTGTATCGATACCGCTACGAGTTGCAAGCAAGCCCGCAGACTAAATCAATTGCAACTCCAAACTAATTAGTCGCAATTAGGGCTTAATAGGATGATCAATTACAATACGCTTCAAAATAAATAAGCAAGATATGGAAATGTATTTTGCTTTCAATATAAAGAGACTAGCTTTTTCAAGTGGCTTCGCCCGATTGCGTTACTTTTACTACTGGTAATAT